>WNWK01009568.1:0-40000 GCA_009830355.1 Cherax destructor
GGCTTCTGCTTTTTTGGCTTGCATTACCCATTTTCTACTCTCCTCAGCTATCCTCTTCTCCATTTCCTCGCTGATCACCAATAGCTTCCTCTCCCATTCCTTTTCCCTTTCATTGAGCTCCTCAATGTGTGTGTGTGTGTGTGTGAAATTTAACTTAATATGATGACTCCAGCTCTTGGGTCTACCTAATAGTCTTAGGCAGTAATATTATCTACAGTATTTGTCGTTTGTACTTTTCAAAATACAAACGAGTTAAACTGCTTCTTTGGTGCTAGTGAAGAGTTCTTGATCCAAATAAATGGAGCTATCATACCTGTCCTTTCATCAAATATGATTACCTTCCATTCCTCAAGAGACTGAATGGCCTTTACAGGTTTAACGCTTCCCCGTCAATCTAATAATAATATTAGAGAAATGGTCGTCCAACACTTGCTGGGTGATTTGTGTAATCAATCACTCACTCACTCTCACACTCACTCTCACACTCACTCTCACTCTCACACTCACACTCACACTCACACTCACCACTCTCACCTCCACTCACTCACACTCACTCTCCACTCCTCACACTCACTCTCACACTCACTCTCACACTCACTCTCACACTCACTCTCACACTCACTCTCACACTCACTCTCACACTCACTCACACTCACTCTCACACTCACTCTCACACTCACTCTCACTCTCACACTCACACTCACACTCACTCTCACACTCACTCTCACACTCACTCTCCACTCTCACACTCACCTCACTCTCACTCTCACTCCTCACTCTCACACTCACTCACACTCACTCTCACACTCACTTCACACTCACCCCACACTCACTCTCACACTCACCTCACACTCACTCTCACACTCACTCTCACCTCACCTCACACTCACTCTCACACTCACTCTCACACTCACTCTCACACTCACTCTCACACTCACTCTCACACTCACTCTCACACTCACTATCACACTCACTCTCACACTCACTCTCACACTCACACTCACTCTCACTCTTCTGAACACCGACCCATTCACCGTTTGTCTGTTGCTCACTCGCCCGGTACATTAGCAACCCTCGGGGCAAGAGAGCTGAGGAGAATCTGGGAGAGGGGTGGAAAGTAGAGATGGAATGAGAGAGAGATGAGAAAAAAAGAGGAGGTGGAAAAGATGAAAATGGTGGGAAAAGGGAGAAGGAAAGGAAAGAAAAACGTATGAGGGAGAGGTAATGGAATGGAATCGTACTGTGAAACTGGAAGCAGGGGAAAAAAGAATAAATGTTTGTAGATTTTGACGTAAAAACACCTAGGAACTAGGCCACTAGAGTTAACAGATATATATATCTGGATTTATATCTACAATTTGTCTTACCTTTTACAAGAAAATATAGGACGTTTGCTTGATATATAATATATTTGTAGTGCCGAATACGTAAAACTTGCGATTTTGGGTTAACTAGCAACTCACTTCTTGCCAAATAGGGCAAGCGAAAATTTGTGTATGCAATAATTCTGCAAAAAAAAATCCTTCTGAACTTAACGAAAAAAAATATTTCATTGTGTTTGTTTATTAAATTATTATGAACTTATATAATATATATTTAGCTGGATTAGGCTATATTAAATTGCGTTTGTTATAATAAGGTTAGGTAAGTTTTCTAAGGTCTTTATGGTACAAAATCAATAATTCTTATACTATTAACATAAATAAAAAAATATATATCTCTAAAAGTATTAGAGAAAGTTTTAGAAAGAACTTAATATTAAATGAGCTCTTGCTAACTGACCAGTTTTACCTATTCGGCACGACATATATATGCAAGACAGCCAAGGGTGGAAATCTTTAGCTCAATACTTACACACTTCAATGCTTCATCAGGAGCTGTGAATGTTGCAGGCAGCAACAGGAGAAGTAGGGTAAGTTTTTCAGAGAATAAAACTTACCCTTGTTCTCCTGTTGGTGCCCTTGCAACATTGCACAGCTCCTGATGACACTGAAAAGCGTGAAAGTATTTGAGAAAAAGATTTCCATCCCCGAGGGTTGTCTTGCATTGTTAATATCGCTTGTCTGCGATTGTTTGCACACACACACACACACATATTTTTTTTTAAAAAAAAAAATATATATATATATATATATATATATATATATATATATATATATATGAAAATTGTGGGACCCATAGCCTCGGAGAAGTTGATAAAAAGGTTTCAAGGAAGAGTATTTGGATTTCTTCCTGAAGCCATTTGAATATTCCACTTCCCCTACCACTCCATCTTTTCATTCTATATATATATAAACTTTATTTCAAGACAAAAGACATTGACAAAATACCTTAACAAAATACATTGACAAGAATACAATAGGGAGTAAAACAACATAGATAACAACTCAGAGCTACATGTCAAATACTTCGTCCAGCTCCCCGGCAGTGGGCCGTGTGCCCAGAATGCTACAGGCATTTCCCCTCTGGATCGCATTACTGAGTCTCTGAAAGAGGAAGCTGGTCGCCCTATGGTCCTTGGTTTTTATGATGAGTTTTTCACCCAGCTCTTTGAGAAACTTTAAAGCACACTTGCCCCATGCTCCAAGGGTCTCCGACCCTAATGGGATGAAGCTATAGCAAGAAGGAAGGCCTTCATATTTGCGAGTCTTCTGGGTAGCTGTAGGTGTCTGCCATTGTGGCAGCACAGGTGTAGTCCCAAGCAATCTGCTTACCATCCTTCCAGGGTAGCATAGTTGCTCCATCAGGATGCTTTTGACTTCCATCAGACCTCTGCACTTGGGGTTCCCGTTGAGCTGGGCAACGGGCTGTAACGAAGCTTCTCTTTATGATGTCATTGACCTCCTCATGTCTAGCATACTTCCCTTCTGATGTGTGACACACGAGACCATAAAGTCCGAATTGATCAGCCGTCGCCCTGCCGCAAATACATCTATGTTCGGTGAGTATGGGGGCGGCTAGCGAAGCACAACACCAATCCGAATGGCCTGTCGGTCGAGTCGAGTCCCCAGAGAGGAATTGGGAACAGCTAGAAGGAAATCTTCTGAGTGTGGTGCCTTCACCCCTAGGAGACGAGCTTTGTCCTTTCCTGAAGCGTTGGTGAGCATTGTGTTGGCAATTTTTTCCATGATCGGTTTGTCCCAGTGGGACTGTTTGTGCTCTTTGGGAGGAGCTGGTCTACTGAAGAAGTCTGCCAAGATGTCCCACCGCACGGCTGCTTCAATGAACCTTGGGTCTTGAGCTCCCACCACACCTCTCAAACGTTCAGGGACAATCTTCTAGACTAATCCACAGGAGGCCAAACACGATGACAGAAATGCAGGTAAAGCTACCTGTTTTTTTTTGCGCACCCCTATACCTCCCAGTCGCACTGGGAGGGTTGCCTGCTCCCATTGCCGATCCTCTAGTGACAGATTCAGTGCCTTCTTAAAGGTTGATCTCAGGTGTGCGTCATACTCGTCAAGTGTTGGGTTGTCAAAGAGGGTGCGCACCTCAAGAAGTAAGTGAGTCTTGGCATAGTAAGACACCTTGTGAGGAGATACAGGGCATCATGGGCATCAAGATCACTTATTCTCTCCTCCATTCTTTTCAGGTCATTCACTTTGTCCTTGAGGACCGTGTCGATGGCCTGGGGACCCAGCGGTGCTCCCAGGAGGGTACTGTTGGATGGAGTGGTAGTAGTGACTTATGGGAGGATTGTTCGCACCGCACTGATTATTTCCTGGTTTGTTGTGATGATTTCACACTTTGACGGATTGAGGTCCTCTAACAGGGACTTCCCAGTACCCGCCAGAGTGCCATCATCCAGGTACCAGATGTTGAGCTTGCTGCATAGGTTGGAAGTTAGTTCTCTTACTGCCAAACAGAAGAGAAGTGGAGCGAGTGGATCACCCTGCTGAACACCGTCAGATGAGGGAATTTCATGTTCCCCAAACAAAAGAGTCGAGGGTTTGCTGTAGCCAGCTGAAATGAAGGGAAAGAGACAGGGGAACCGATCCCGAATGGCTGGCAAGACCACATCTCTCTTCACCATTTTAAAGGCATTTCTAAAGTCAAGTTTGACTACGGCCTTGTCTTCTGGAAGGTCCCTGATGTAGGCCCTTGCCACATGAGCTGCGGCTTCACTGCCTTGAGAGACCCCAAAGCCCAGTTGGTGTGGTTGGAGTAAACTGGCAGCTTCTAGACGAATGTTTCTTACTGCTGCTTTGGCAACTAGACGGCGAAGGGTGTTACCAACAGCAATGGGTCTGATTCCCCCATCCTTCTTCAAAGCGCATAATGAGGCTCCAAAAAAGAAAGGTTTAATTTCTTCTGGGATTCGCCCAGCCAGGCAGTTGTTGACAAAAGTTGTTAATTCGGTGAGGAGAATTGATGCAGATGCGCCGAGTACTGGATTTACCATCTCTTTGAGGTGTTGTGGTCGAATTCCAGTGTAACCTCCTGCAGATCCTGCTGGAAATGACACTATCGCCTTGTAGACTTCTGATTCTGGAAAAATTAATTGTTCAGTGATGGGGTCTCCTTCAGGGTTGTTGTTGATGGCTATTGTGTCCCTTGTCGGATGGTTGTCTCTTAGTGCTTGAGCTGTGGTCTCATCTTTGGGAGCCACAGTGTCGTCACTTGTAATTATTCTGATTGCTTCCACTGTGTTGCCTTCTTCGATTTTTTTGCTAACCTGTACGCAAATTTTCTCGTTTTCAGTGGAATTTTTCTTGGGTCTACCTCTGTGATTCCTGCGATGATGGGGCAGAGGGACACAATTATCTGTTCTTGGGTAGTTGCGCACCGCCTTGATGACTGAAGTAGTTAGCAATTTGCCTCGTCTTTCAGGAACTGCAAGACAAACATTGCCAAACAGGAGTAGGTTGCGCCATGCTTTAATGGTGCTTCGGGCTTCTAAATTGGTGGAACCTCCATTCACCTGCTTAAGAAGGTCTGTGAATTTCCCTGCTGCATATGGGCGAGCTGCTTTAGGAATGTGGGATAGGGTACTGCTAGCAGTGTATTTGAATGCCAGAAGAAGGTTTTCGCAAGAGAGGAGGTTGCCATTGGAGTTGACATCTGCCTGTGGAGGCTGTGGGTTGCTCTCTGCTGGGGGCCTATGTGATCCTGCACATCCATTGTGTGCACGAATAAGGCCATCTCTGTTGCGTGCTCGAAACTCTCCACACACCTGACATGTGCCTCTTCTTTCATTGTTGGGTGCACCATTTCCCTGGCTTTGTGGCTGGCTGGCTGCATCATCTGCCATACCTCAAACTGTGTGGTAAGCCCGGGAGGCCGTAGGAAAAATGGCACATGACACATACTGAATGTGGTTCATGGTGGTGGTGGTTGAGCAGAGGGGTCTCCCGTCCTTGTGGTGGGCATTGGGGGAGAGGGAGGTATGGGGGATGTGTGATTAGGCAGGCCGGCCAGGCCAAGTCACTATAACACCACTATATGACCGACACACCGCTATACACCACACATGCTATGCGCATACTGTGCACATGCTAAACACATGCTATGCAATATATATATATAAATAAAATACCTTGACATATCCATCTCTATTCCTTAGTAAGTGGTCAATCAAGCACATAGTGTTCTAGAAAGTATAGAAGAGGGAATGTGGGCAATTTGGGAAATGAGGAGTGGGTCAGGGAGAGGGTAGTTTTGGAGAAGAGGGTGTGAGAGAGATGAGTGGTGAAACGGGATGTGAAAGGGGGTGTAATGCAGAAGAGGAGAGTGAAGGTAGAGAGGGGTTAGAAAGAGAGGGAAAACGCTGATACGGAAATGTCAGCCTATAGACATCTTGTCTGTATTCCTGACACTGATAAGAAAATGTCAGCCTAAAGACATCCTGTCACCACTCCTGACATGCTGGGAGGGAAGTGTCAGTCTAGAGACATCCTCTCATCACTCCTGACACATCAGATAACTCAAGACATCATTTGAGTAGGTTACTTCCGTTTTTCAACCTTAACCCCTCATCTTCTCTCCTTAATAGTATTCTCTTATCCATTATTCAATTTCCTACTTCTTTATGGCTATATACAGATAATCACTAAGAGGGAGAGTGGGATGACTTTGCTTTCATCTCACGGGAAGATTGTATACTGGATCTTTTAGGCTGATAAGGCCACAGTAGTCTTGTTAGTGTGTACCTGACGAAAGGAGATACTATCACTGTAATATGGTTATCATTTTCCACATTGTGTATAATACCGAGAGGTAGATAAATGCTGTGGAACCAAACAACAAAGTTGAGGGAGTGAACACCTCCGAATTTCCTATCCACTTATCAAAGATAAGGGACTAAACATCTCAAATCTCTGCGTCTACTCTCCGGTATATTACTAGCCTTTATATTCGACTAAAGAAATTTATGATGTAGGCGAAACTTTTCGTCAATAAAAACGCCCATGAGTAGTATGGTTACTGTATACCTGATACTAACTATACTACTGCGTATACAACAGTAGTATGGTTAGTGTGTACCTCACGTAGGTAGACAGGGTCACAGTAGTCTAATTACTGTGTACCTGACGAAGATTCATACTATTGCTCTATGTATCAATCAACGTAACATATTTATTTTAATGACAATTAAACGAAGATGAAATGAGCTTAAATGCAATGCACCGTTCTCTAAAAATGATGTCACCGTTATTTCTAGATCAAACCTACAATAGATAATAAGAGACCTGAAACAGTGAACACATAGATAAGAGAAACTTCGGTCATATGTATTGAGAGGATCCATTAGCACATGTAAAAGGGGACCCCCCGAACACACTGATAAGAAGATCCCCGAATACACAGATAAAGGTACCCTCGAACACACGGATAAGGTAACCCCTAGCACACAGATCAATTTCTAACACATGGATAACCTTACCTTTGATATACCTTTGAAGAGTTTCGAGAGTATCTACTCTCTGAGCCCGGCCATGGGCCAGGCTCGTCTGGTGCTTGCCTGGTCAACCAGGCTGTTGCTGCTGGAGGCCCGCTGCCCCACATATCCATCACAGCCTGGTTGATCTGGCACCTGGTGAAGATATTTGTCCAGTTTCCTCTTGAAGGCTTCTACACTGGTTCCAGCTGTGTTTCGGATATCTTCTGGTAAGATGTTGAATAGTCTGGGACCCCGGATGTTAATATAGTGCTCCCGTATTGTCCCCACCGCACCCCTGCTCCTCACTGGGTTTATTTTACACTTTCTCCCATATCTCTCACTCCAGTATGTTGTTATGGCAGTGTGCAGATTTGGGACCAGGCCCTCAAGTACTTTCCATGTATATATTATCATGTATCTCTCTCTCCTCCGCTCCAATGAGTACATGTTCAAGACTTGAAGGCGTTCCCAATAATTTAGATGTTTCAATGGCTCAATGTGAGCCGTAAACGATCTCTGGATTTGTTCCAGCTCTGCTATTTCTCCTGCCCTGAACGGGGCCGTCAGCACTGAGCAGTATTCTAAGTGAGGGAGCACTAGCGATTTGAATAATGTCACCATCGGCATTATTTCCCTTGTTTTGAAAGTTCTCAATACCCACCCCGTCATCTTCCTGGCTGTTGTGATCTTTGTCTTGTTATGGTCTTTAAACGACAGATCAGCAGATATAATTATTCCCAAGTCCTTTACGTGTTCCTTTCGTTCTATGTGGTGACCCTCTTGCGTTTTGTATATAGTGTTCCTTTTGAGTTCTTCATTTTTTCCATACCTAAGCAGCTGAAACTTATCACCATTGAACGTCATGTTGTTCTCCACTGCCCATTGGAAGACCCTGCTTATGTCCTCCTGTAATTTTTCAGTGTCCTCTACCGTAGTGACTTTCATGCTTATTTTAGTGTCATCTGCAAATGATGATACAAAAGTGTGCTGGGTGTTTTTATCTATGTCTGCTATGAGGATGAGAAACAGCAGAGGTGCCAGGACAGTGCCTTGGGGCACTGAGCTTTTGACCTCGCTGATGCTGGATCTTGCCCTGTTCACTACTACTTTTTGTGTTCTTTGTGTTAGGAACTCAAAAATCCATCTGCCTACCTTACCCGTAATGCCTATGGCCCTCATTTTGTGCGCTATCACTCCATGATCGCATTTGTCAAACGCCTTTGCAAAATCTGTGTAAATCACATCTGCGTTTTGGTCGTCCTCCAATGCCTCCGTAATTCTGTCATAATGGTTCAGCAGCTGTGACAGGCATGATCGACCCGCTCTAAAGCCATGCTGGTTCGGGTTATGTTGGTTGTGCTGGTCCATGAACTTTGTAATCTGCCGTCTCATCACTCTTTCAAAGATTTTTATGATGTGAGAAGTGAGGGCTACTGGTCTGTAATTTTTAGCTAGTGCTCTACTACCTCCCTTATGCAAAGGAGCTATGTCTGCACTCTTTAAGGCCTCTGGAATTTCACCTAGATCTAAGCTCTTTCTCCACAGAATACTAAGGGCTCTTGCTAATGGTACTTTGCACTGCTTTATAAATAAAGCATTCCATGAATCTGGTCCAGGTGCTGAGTGAGTGGGCATGTTGGCCATTTCTTTTCGAAATCTATGGGATTTGTACTAATGTCGGTTAGGTGGTCTCGCAGCCTTCTGCTGGAGTGAAAAATATTTCTGCATTTTCTACCTTGCTGTCATTTAGTGGGTTGCTGAACACTGACTCATACTGTTCTTTTAGAATTTCACTCATTTCCTGTTCATCGTCCGTATACGAATCTCCTCTCAATAATGGTCCAATTCTACAGGTAGTTCTTAGCATGGATTTTGCATAGGAGTAGAAATATTTTGGGTTTCTTGCAATATCCTGTATGGCTCTTTGTTCCCTTTGTACTTCTTCTGTCAGGTATGACATCTTAAGTTTGTGCTCTAATTCCGTGATCTCTCGGTTAAGGCTATCTCTCCTCTGTTGCAACATAACTGTGTTTTTCAGCAATTCAGTAACCCGTTTTCTTCTCCTGTACCATCTCCTACGCTCTCTCTCTATATCTGATCTTCTTCGGGGTTTCCTCAATGGTACGTGTTTCATACATACCTTGTATGCTTCTGTATTCAGCTTCTCTAGGCACTGGTGGGGATTTAGGGTGCTCATGTCTGATTCCCATGATATGTCTGATAGCTCTTGGTTTATTTTTCCCAGTCAATTCTATGGTTATTAAAATTAAACTAACTGAACATTCCGTCTCTAACATTAGTGTCGCAGTTCCCTAACCCTGAGTTAATACTAGTTTGAACTTCTATGATGTTATGATCAGAGTATATTGTTTTTGTAACTGTTATGTCTCTGATTAATTCCTCGTTGTTTGTGAATATCAAATCCAGGGTATTTTCATTTCTAGTGGGATCAATTATCTGTTGGTTTAGTGAGTACTTTTCACAAAGCCTCATTAGTTCCCTGGTATGTGCCTGTTGAGCCAGGGTGCTTCCAGGAGTTATTTCTGGTATAACATTATGGTGCCTCATCTTCCATTTTACATGAGGGAGATTAAAATCTCCAAGGATTAAAATGTTTGGGGTGGGATTCTCTAGCCTATCCAGATAGCTATCTATCTTCTTTAACTGCTCTGTGAATTCCTCCGCAGTTGCTGATGGTGGTTTGTATACTAGGATAATTACTAGATTCTTATTTTCCACTTTAATGCCGAGGATTTCTACTATATCATTCGTAGCGTTCAAAACTTCTGTGCAACAGAGAGTATCTTTTATATAGAGTCCTACTCCTCCCTGTGACCTATTAATTCTATCACATCTATACATGTTATAGTTTTCTATCTGAATCTCTCCGTCCAAAACATCCCTTGTATGTGTTTCTGTAAATGCTCCAAACATGGCATTTGCTTCTGATAGGAGTCCACTGTAACAAACATATTAAGTCTTCAGTATCAAACTTCGTAATGAATGAATGTCATGAAAAGTGTAAACCTTGCTAGGTGCATGCATCCGTTCCTCACGTCTTCAGAAAAACGCTTTGTAACTGACACAGACATCCGGGGAAAGAGGCAAGCAAAACAAGGATGCTGTGACAGCCAACAGGTCGCATTTTGGAAAAGCAATAATGGTAAATAAGTCCCGTAGGTCTGGACTATATCGAGAATTAGTGTAAACAATTTAGTATAGGTGGAAACTCACCTGGCATGTGGGATCCCTGAAATGATAAGAAATAAATCATAACTAATGCACAACATATAACGCCGGTCTTCCAAAAGTCATCTCTATATCGATTATAGATGCAAACTAAATTAATTGAAAGTAAATAACAATTGGTATTTGTAGTGTGTGCGTAGTATGTAACAATTTCTTCAGTGTTCATCACACATCCATTCGTGTATACTTTCTGTAGTAGACAAACTGGCAGTCAGGTTGGAGTGGTTTGCAAAGGGGCCCTGACTACTCTGATTCACTGTCAGATTTATAAGTCAAACAGTTGGATGAGAGTTTACCACCAGCCGAATTGATGTTATGTTTCCACACGTGGCTGGGGGCAGGCACTGACTAAGGCTGGTCTATCTTGAAGAGAAAAACAATGGAACTGACTCATTTTTCTCTCTCTCTCATTATCATTCATCTCCTTTATTGCACTTTGTAAATATTGTAAATATATTTGTAAAGGGAATATACTCCTTTGTATTGCCTTTGCCTTTATTTGCTTGAAGATTGTTCTTTGTTAGGAGTCTTGATTTTCGGCGATTTGCTACAGACTTTTCTTCGTGAAGCTGTGTTCATAATAGTATTTAAATTGGAAGAAAAATAATCTAGAATTAAAAATTATATAGAAAAATATAACTGATTTAGAAATCCCTAATTTTTAAAAAAAATAGTGACGATTTCAAACATAAAATCAAGTGAGGTAAATTTTCTGAAAAAAAAGAAAAAAGAAAAAAAGAAAATGGAAGATGAGTATAGCTCGTTAACTTACCTCGAAGTCTGCATCTTCTGAGGCGAGAGAAACGAAGGTGTTGTGTGTGAGACCTGGGGAAGACCCGTCTTGTGCTGCAGGGATGAGACTCTCCAGCCCTTCATTCCTTACCCTCTGCTTGATGGATCGTGACATCCTGTAACAGGCAAAGAAACGTCAGAGGGTGGCGTGGGTGTCAGGAGAGAAGGCAGGTGTCTGCAGGTGAGGTGGATATCAGGAGTCGTATGTCTGTTGATAATGTGGATGTCACGAAACAAGGCAAGTGTCTGCGGGTGATGTGGATGTCAGGAGATAAGGCCGGTGTCTGGGGGTGATCTGAATGTCTTAGTAGAGGAGGGGTAAGTCTCCGTCGGTAATATTAATTAGTATCTTCAAAGAGATACACTAAATTATTAATAGTGTAAATCAAGAAAAACGAGGGAATCATCCAGAGACCAAATTGCTTGTCTAAAAGAGGCGATAAACACAAGATGGAATGAAGCACATGTCGACTGCTTCAGTTAGACAAGCAGAGCAGCACACTGAGATGGAGCGAGGACATAAACACATCAAGATAAAGAGAAAAAAGAATGAGCGGGAAATACTTTTCCTCCACCCCAACACCTCCCCCTTCTCATCCCCTTCACTTACACCTCTAATCCCCCACGCTGTATCCCAACACCCCAACACAGGAGAGGGGAAAAAGTCACCAGTATTCGCCATGTTTTTCACAGTACCTGAAAATAACTCAACACCTCCAAAAGAAGCTCTCTGAAATTGCACAAGAAATTTTAATTAAGTCACTGTGAGCAAAGGCGCAGGAACTGAGCCGGTGGGTGAGGAGGACTTTGTTGGTATTATTAACCCCAGAAGGTTATTTACCCAGGGCAACCCCAGAGGGCTATTTACCCTGGGTATCCCCAGAAAGTTATTTACCCAAGATAACCGCGGTTATTTACCCAAAGTCTATAAAAAATTGACAGGAAACGGCAGTTACTGTTCTTGTCTATGTCTGCTGTGAGAAAACGTTTTGAATTTCTTCGACTTGTTTTGATATGGTTTTAAATATTGTCTACATATCTGATATTAGCTTTCGAAGGATTGGTTACTTGTAGCTGTGTAATTAAAGTTTGTTGCATATATATTTTGTGTGTTGGAGGGGGGATAGTGTTAGGGAGAGATGGAGGAAGAGAGGAAAGGGAAGATGGAATGAAAGATTGAGAGAAAGAAAGGGAAAGGTGAAAGAGTGAAATTATGGAGATGCAAGTTGAGAGGGAAACAGGAAAGGTGGGAGGACCAGGAAAAGGAGGAAATAGAAATTAAGAAATAGTTAAAAGGCGGCAGGAAGAAAATGAAAGGGGAAAAAGGAGAAAGGGAAGTAGGGATTGAAGGAGGAATAAAAGATGTAGTAAAAAAGAAGGATCAGGTATTGTCTATGGATAAATTGGCGACAGAAAAATATTCACAAAATTAGGATTCTTTCCGAACGTAGCTCAATGAAAATAAAGTATTAACAATATGAAATACTGTGTAAAATGCAATTTTAGGGATCAAATCCAACAAAAAGAAATACAATACTCCCACACTCACAAAAGTGAAAGAATGTCACAGGTTAATTGACAAAAAAAATATATCATTCTTTTAATATGGGTAATATAACGAACTTAGCACGGCTAGGCACGCGCGCACACACACACAGGAGCTAAGTATCGACCCTGCAACCACAATTAGGTGAGTACACACACACACAACCAGCACCAACTCATCCTACCCCCAGAATACAGTTCTAGAAAGGCAGGTGAAAGTATGGTACACCAATGCAGATGGAATTACAGAGTGAGGATTGGCAAGAAAGAATCACTGAGGCATTCCCGGACATCATGGCAATCACAGAGACAAAGCTCATAGAAGCGATAGAAGCAATCTTCCCGTCTGGATATCAAATCCTGCGGAAAGACAGGAGGAACCGAGTGGAAGAAAGAGTTGCACTGTTCATCAAAAACCAAGGAAGTTTTGAGGAGATGGGAGGACTAGTCAGAGGAGTAGTAGATAACTACACAGGAACACTTCATACTGGGGGCCCAAAAATGATGATAGCAGTGATGTACAACCTGCCACCAAACAGCAGGAGGCGAAGACTGGAATACAGTGAGGGCAACCGAGTGATGGTGGACACACTAACTAAGGTTGCCAGAAAAGGCCGACATGAACAGGACAAAGTTACTCATCATAGGGAATTTCAACCATAAGGAGATTGACAGAGAATCTGGAGCCACATGGAGGACCAGAGACGTGGAGAGCCAAGATGCTGGAGGTTGTACTGGAAAACTTCATGTACCAACATGTTAGGGACACAACCAGAGAGAAAGGAGATGATGAGCCAGCAAGGCTGGACCTCGTATTCACCTTGAACAGTTCATATATAGGGGAAATCACACACGAAAGGCATAGTAGAGTTAACAGTGGAAAGTGTAGTAGTATGAGAAAGAAGGAAGTAGCCGAACTTCCAAATAGGGGACTACACAAGTATGAGGCAAATCCTGAGGTGCAGTGGGTAATTGAACTAGAGGGAGAGACAGTAAACAAAATGATGGAACATGTGACCCCAAAGTGCAGGGAGGCAGTAGAGAAGTTCGTACCAAGGGGCAACAGAAACAATGGGAAGGCCAGAGTGACCCCATGGTTTACCAGAAGGTGTGGAGAGGCCAAAGCCAAGTGTACCAGAGTATGGAAAAAGTACAGAAGGCAAAGGACAGGGAAGAAGGGAGTTGAGCCAAAGAGCAGAAATGATTATGCATGGATAGAGAGAGAAACCCAGAGTCAGTACTAGAATGACATAGCATCAAAAAGTCAAATCTGCAGAGGTGGTGAAGAAACTGCTAGGGAACTAGATACTTCGAAGGCAGTGGGCCCAGATATCTATATCATCTCTCCTTGGGTCCTGAGAGAGGAAGAAGATGCACTGTGTGCTATAACAACATTCTTCAATAAATCTATTGAAATGGGGCAACTGCCAGAGGTGTGGAAGACAGCAAATGTAGTCCCGATTTTTAAGAAAGGTGACAGACAAGCTGCATTAAATTACAGACCAGTGTCTCTGACATGTATAGCATGTAAAGTTATGGAGAAGATTATCAGAAGAGTGGTGGAGCACCAAGAAAGAAATGTACTCATACATGACAACGAGCACGGCTTCAGGGAAGGAAAATCCTGCGTCACAAACCTATTGGAGTTCTATGATATGATAACAGAAGTAAGACAGGAGTGGGACGAGTAGACTGCATCTACTTGGACTGTAAGAAGGCTTTCGACACAGTATCACACAAGAGACTGGTCGAAAAACTTGAGGAGCAGGCAGGAATTGGAAGGAAAGTACTGCAGTGGATCAGGTAATACCTGACAGGAAAGAAACAACGTGTGTCGGTACGAGACAAGGTGTCAGAGTGAGTGCATGTGTCCAGTGGGGGTCCACAAGGGTCAGTCCAAGGTCCGGTGCTGTTTCTTGTATATTTGAATGACATGACGGAAGAGATAGACTGAGAGGTGTCCTTGTTCCCAGACGATGAGAAGCTAATGAGGAGAACACAAACAGACGAGAATCAGGTAAACCTACATGGGGATCTGGACAGGCTGCAAGCCTGGTCCGACTTCTGGCTTCTGGAGTTTAACCCCAGCAAGCGCAAAGTTATGAAGCTTGGGGAAGGACAAAGAAGACTGCAGACGGAGTACATCCTAAGAGGTCAGAGGCAGCAAAACTCACTCAGAAAAAAGAATCTTGGGGTGAGCATCATACCGAGCACATCTCCTGAGGTGCATATCCAAATAATTGCTGCAGCATACGGGCGCCTGGCAAATCTGAGAATAGCGCTTCGACATCTAAGGAGTCATTCACAATACTGTACACCATGTAAGTCAGACCCATATGGAGTATGCAGCAGCAGTATGGAACCCATACCTTGTCAAACAAGTCAAGAAATTAGAGAAAGTGCAAAGATTTGCAACAATACTAGTCCATGAGCAGAAGGGTTTGTCCTAGAAGAAGAGGTGAAGGGAACTCAACCTGACAACACTGGAGGACAGGAGGGATAGGGAGGACATGATAATGACATTTAAAATACTGAGAGGAAACGACAAGGTGGATAGGGACAGAATGTTGGAGAGATGTGACACAGCAACAAGTGTTCACAACTGAAAGTTGAAAGCTCAGATAAGTCACAGGGATGTTTTTAAGTACTTCTTCAGCCACAGAGTTGTCAGGAAGTGGAACAGTCTGGAGAATGATGTAGTGGAGGCAGGATCCATACATAGCTTTAAGAAGAGTTATGATGAAGCTCATGGAGCAGGGAGAGTGGACCAAGTAGCGATCAGTGAAGAGGCGGGGCCAGGAGCTATGAATCGACCCCTGCAACCACAACTGGGAGAGCACAGTTAGGTGAGCACATACAAACGCACACTGGAATACTGGAATTCGGCCCCAACAAATACATAGTGTGACTGGTGACAGAGGCTGCTGGCCAAACTCCAAGTGAAAGAATTGCGGGTGAACATAGAGCCGAGGATATCGCCAGAGGCACATAACACACATCAACCAAGTAACCTCGTAGCTAATTTTGGGCAAATCTATGAGTATCCTTCAGGAATCTTAACAGACTCATTCATGGCCCTTTATACAATATATGTTAGGCTTTTCCTGAAGTATGCAGAACCAGCATGGAACTCACACCTGGCAAAGCATGTAAAGAAACTGTTGAAAGTGCAGATTTATGCAATAAGGCTATTTCCAGAGCTAAGAAAATGAGCTATGAGGAGAGGTTAAAGAAACGGATCCTGGCTACCTTAGAAGACAGAACCAAGGGAGACATGATACCATACAAAATACTCAGGAATTGGTAGGGTATACAGGGATAGACTGTTTGAGAGGCGCAAAGTCACAGGAACATCGGGAAGTATTTCTTCAGCCTCAGAGTGGTCAGGAAGTGGAATGACTTCCGCGAAGTAGTAGTGGATACAGGCTCCAAATATAATTTTAAGATTAGGTATGACAGAACCAACGAAGCCAGGGAAGGGGAAATGAATTTGGCAAGCGGCAAGCTAAGAGGCAGGGCCAAAAACTGAGATACAACCCCTGCAGCCATAAATAGGTAAGTACACACACACACACACAGTAGTATGTGGTGCCCAACGAGACACAACTAATGAAAAGTAATAAAGATCGTCGTCTTCTTGTGGTATGTTGCGGCATCTTGCAGATAGAGCTCCCGAGGAAGCAGTTGTCCTAAAACTACCAGCAAGAGGCTAAGCAGTTTAATTTCATTAGAAATTTCCTTACTATCTACATATTTTAGTGATTCAAGCAAGAAGTCTGTCTCAAGATTTGTGCTTAATGTATCGTTGGGGAACTTGAATAAAGAAAAAATGAAAGAATTAAGAAAACTAGGAAGCTAAAAAACATGAGAAAGAGACGAAGACGAAGAAGAAGACGAAGAAGAAGAAGACGAAGACGAAGACGAAGAAGATGAAGACGAAGACGAAGAAGATGAAGACGAAGACGAAGACGAAGACGAAGAAGACGAAAAAGAAAACGAAGACGAAGAAGAAAAAGAAGAAGACGAAGAAGACGAAGAAGAAGACGGAGAAGAAGATGAAGAAAAAGACGAAGAAAAAGAAGAAGACGAAGAAGAAGACGAAGACGAAGAAGACGAAGAAGCAGACGACGAAGACGAAGACGCAGACGACGAAGACGCAGACGACGAAGACGAAGACGCAGAAATCGAAGAAAATATGATGATATTGATAGAAATGAAAAAATGGAACACTAACCAATATCCCGAAAAACGTCCAGAGTTATATCAATTCTTAAATACTCCACAATCATGATATTCCTGGGAAAAAAATATAAACAAAATACGCTGTCACAGACACTGGTGACGTCAATGACTTTCAGTCCCATACCAGAAAAAAATCACTCAATGAACCTTTGTACTGGCAGGAAAATGTATGCGAGGAAATGAACTCATTAGTGGTAAAATATCTGAAGCCCAAATGTTTAATGTGAATGTTTACCCTTTAAAAAAATGTGAATGTCAAAACAGGTCAGTATTATGTTGAATGTCAGAGACAACTGCATGATGATTGACCAGTAGTGTATTTATTGTGGAATGTTGACTGTTAGGATGAATGCTGCTGTCCAATACTGTATTGAGGGATATTTATTCACGGGATGATTGCCAATGGGCAATACTGCCCTTCACAGAGTTCTAGTCACTGACAACAACAGGTAAGGACTCAGGAACCTGTTCTGGTATGAGGATGGCAGGTTGACACATTCAAGGACTTTTTACTCTAAATAATTTTGACTTATATAATAGTGGTAACAATTTAATGAATAATAATCAAATCAAAACAAGAGGATTTTCTTTTTTTACAAAAAAAAGTCTTCCAGAGTTTTCCAGGGAAGTATTCATGTTTGTTCCGAGGAAAGTGGTGATAGTTCACCGGAGGTGCGATTGTTTTTTTAAATTTCTGGTTTCAATTGTCAAGAAATGTGAATTTTTATAGTAGTAGTAAGAATGTATTGAGTTATTAAAAAATCCATTGAAATCAAAAGGATTTTTACTTTTGCACCTCGAGACCATTCCCTATAACAGGATGAGTGGCACTGCCAATACTGTCCCTATAGCGGTGAGTAATATTGGCCAAGGCTTCCTTTATAGTTGTATGCTCACTGAGAGAGTGAGTGGCACTGCTCAGTATGAGTACGGTTGTTTCCTAACTCACTGGACGAGTGACACTGCCCAGTGCTGCCTTTATGAGAGTGTATCTTCATTGTCACGACGAGTGGCACTGACCAAGAAATTCACCCCTCAGTGCAAGCCCTTAAATCAATACCTCTACTCATTTCCCCACACCCAGAACTCAAGACACTCTTCTCTGCACTAGAAGATACACTTACGCAATAAACACACGCACACACACACACACAGACACACACACACACACACACACACACAAAGACACACACACACAAAGACACACACACACAGACACACACACACACACACACACACACACACACACACACACACACACAAAGAAACTTCATGTAATTTACCTGAAAGTGGTCTCAATGCTGTCTTTACCACCCACCTCTCTATACCACTTCTGGTTGATCAAGATAATGGAGTTTGAGGAACCTGACCAGCTGTCAGCAGGAATAATTAGATTCAAGTATTCCAGATTCTTATAAAATATATAGAGAGAGAAAGAGAAAAATTATTATGATAAACATAATGATTATAACATCACAGTAACACTAACACAAAGATGGAGTTATAAACATATAACATATATTAGTATATTCTTATCTTCAGTCGTGCAGATTTTTATAGCTTCTGGGAACTGCATATCTCCCATCGTTGTCACTCGTTAACTCTTTCCTTGGAAGGTCGCAGAAGACACAACAATAGTATATTATCGCTGCTCTGCTGTGTAGAGCTTTATCCAGTTACGACAATAACACATAACCTAATCATCCTCAAAATAAAATATTTAACAAGGTTGGATACATCAGCAGTGTGCTGCTAGTGTATTCTGTATGATAGTTACATAGTGGGGACTAAACCTAATATATATATCCCTGTTGTGCATTAAATGTCTTTCTGGCAGACATATCTGCAATGCCTGCCATCCTTACAGCCTTCTTCCTGTTTGTCTTCTCTGTTTTCTTTTCCTAACACATTTTCTCCTGTCTCTCTCGCTTTTATTCATTGTTGCTTTTATCTTACCCAAGAAAATATTTCCATTACAGATCTTTTGAGGGCCATATGACTGTTCCCGTGTTGACCTAATTCTCTCTTCTATGTATTTAACAGTTTTCCTACTAGATTTTTATCTTTCCTCCGCCTTCTTCTCTCCTGTCTCGTCCTCTCTTACCGTGTGTTTTACCTCTTCCTCCACCATCCATGTTAGCTCCATCCCCACTTACATTAGCCTCTTTTCTTCCTTTTAATTTTCCTTTCAGTATTTTATCTTCTGTTTCTCTCTTTCAGTGTATCTATCTACCCATATATATATATATATATATATATATATATATATATATATATATATATATATATATATATATATATATATATGTCGTGCCGATTAGAGTAAAACTGGTCAATTAGCAAGAACTCATCTAAAATTAAGTCCTTTCTAAAATTTTCTCTTATACGTTTAAAGATATATTTTTTCATTTATGTTAATGTAAGAATTTATAATTTTGTACCAAGAGAAACTTTGAAAACCTACCTAACCTTATTACAACAAGCTCAATTTAATTTAGCCTAACCCAACTAAATATATTTTAGATACGTTAACATTAATTTAATAATAAACAAACACAATGAAATATATTTTTTCGTTATGTTCAGAATGATTTGGGCGAAATTATTGCATACACAAATTTTCACTTGTCTTATATGGCAAGGTGAGCGTTGCTATTTAAGCCAAAATCGCAAGTTTTACCTAATCGGCACGACATATATATATATATATATATATATATATATATATATATATATATATATATATATATATATATATATATATATATATATATAAACACTGCGACTAGCCGAGGACTCGAACCCATGTCGTTTTGGCCCGCATCATGGTGAGCGAAAATCCCATGATGCTCTAACCCACTGGACCACCCAGTTCTACAAGAATCACGCACCCAGGTGATTACGCAGACAGGTGATCACGCAGACAGGTGATCACGCAGACATGTGATCACGCAGACAGGTGATCACGCAGACAGGTGATCTCAACAATGCAAGACAAGCCACGTGGGGGGGATATTTTTAGCTCAAGTACTTTCACATTTCTCAGTGCGTCATCAGGGGCCGCCACCATGCTTTAACTTCGTCCCAGTAGGGTCGGAAACCCTCTGAGCATGGGGTAAGTGTGCTCTAAAATTCCTGAAAGAGTTAGGTGAAAAACTCATTACAGAAACCAAGGACCCCAGAGCGGCCAGCTTTCCACTGTGTTGAGATCCAGATGGTAAATTCCTACAGCATTCTGCGCATGCGGCACACCGCCAGGGAGCTGGATGAAGTATTTGAGATATAGGCCCTGAAATGTCATTTGTTGTTCTCTTTCCCATTGTATCTTTGTTAATGTGTTTTGTTTATAAATAAAGTTCACACAGAATATAGGTTGTACCTTACCTTTGATATAAGAACATAAGAAAGAAGGAACACTGCAGCAGGCCTACTGACCCATACGAGGCAAGTCCATCACTCCCCGGCTTAGACCTGACTACCTGGAGTTAACCCTCTCCAGGTAAACTCCAGGTAGTCAGGTCACTTCCACTTAAGGAAGGAGAAAGGCATAAGACCTAGAAGCAACTTACACCCACCCACACCCACTCATGTATTTATTTAAAAATGGGTTAGATAAATACATGAGTGGGTGTGGGTGTAAGATGGACCTGACTAGCTTGTTCTACTAGGTCTTATGCCTTTCTCCTTCCGCTTTTTGGGAGGAGCTGGTCTGCTTGAAGAGCCTGAAAGTGTGACATATACATCATCTCAGTGTCCATACACAGATATGTGCTCATGTCGGTGTACAGTCTTTTGTTGACTTAGTTTATTTTGTTATAAAAATCATTATTTTATTAGTAGTAGTAGTATTTGTATTATTATTATTTTCAATAATATTTATTTATACAGTTAAATATTATTTAGTAATTCAAACATTATTTAAAAATAATAAAATAAGTGAATCGTCTGCTCTCACTGATCACGTTTCAAGATTCACATACGACACTTATGCTAATGACAACAGATAACCTTCTAATAATACTGCAGACACTTTACAGGTTCTCACGAGGGAGATGATTACTCAGTGCGATAAACTGATTTGTTCATTTCTGTCTGACTGAAATAAATATTTGCATCTAATCTATCTGCATAAAAGATGTTTTGCTTAAAAAAAGAAAAGGTCTTGCTAAAAGAGGTTTAAATATAAGAACATAAGAACATAACACCTCTCTTTCTCTTGTGAATTCGAGTCTTACTGGTTCCCCAGATTTTACATTTAATATGCGGATTTGTAAATCGATGAGAATTTCAATATACCTGGAAGGAGTTATTTGTAACTCGTTTGAGCATCTATGTCGGGAAATTTGACGTCAAGACGGCTCAAGGTGTGGAGAAAATTCTCCAAAGGAGGGGGGGTATCCACCCTTTGTACCCTTGTTAAGGGCCCTACCCTTTCCGCCCTCAGAAAGGGCCAGACGAGGCGTGTCTGGATGCGAAAACAAATTAACTCATACCAGAAGAACTGACCACAGTGTGTCATGTGTTGTCTGACCAAGTAACAACGAGTATATGCGAGTCAATAGACATTTGAGATAAATGTAACTCTTTGCCGTAACAGGAAAATTACAGGAAACTGCTGTATTAGTTTCTACACTTGAACATTACAATCATGTGTTCCAGTGATTAAAGTATTTAGAGAACACAAGCAGTTTAATTGCCACTTGTAGCAGCATGTAGCAATTGTTGAAATTGTGCTGATGTCAACGACGCTGAAGCCCGAGGCAGCACAAGGCTGCACGAGGTTAGATTGAACTCGGCCTCCGAAGGGGTCATACTGCGACAAAGGGTTTAATCTAACAAAGACATTAGTCTTGGACGTCGGTGCGCTAATTTAATCTCCACTAACGTCGGGAAATCGGATAAGAACTCTGTTCCAGCGCGTTTAGTGAATAAAATCGCGGTATATTCAGAAGTGTGGGCAGCTTCTTACTACTGCAAAAAGACTGAAATTAAAGAACGTAAAGGGACAATGAGTTTGCGTCGTCTAACAAGGCAGTGACTCTTCAGCAGCGTTCTTCAAACAAGACAGTGATATCCGGGTGTGAATTAAGGGTCCGTTACAAATACCCAGGTAAGTCTGCTTAAACCTATATGCCACCTACTGCGCAGTTAGGAAAGCATAATTTGCTTTAGGCAGATTTATCATATCACCCGGTGAATCGTGGGAGATCCGCCCAAAAACCGTGAGTAAACCGCCTTTCAGTCCATCAAATGACTGAGTATATGGGCATATGCTCCTTTGGGGCAATAATATAAGTCTCACACCTGATGTTTTTACCATACAGCCCTGTGGGGAATGCGGCCATGGATGTATCCTATGTGAAGATGTCGGGGATGGCTGCGACTTCTTGGATTCATCAATAAGCTAAGTATAGCAACATTAACAGTCCATTTTATCGTAGGAGCACATTCCTCCACACAAGGCTTATCTATGTAAAAGGACCCTGCTTGGTCACAGACCGGGCCGCGGGGGCGTTGACCCCCGGAACTCTCTCCAGGTAAACTCCAGGTACATTGAACAGATCTGAAGCCGGATTACCCTTGCGCTGTGAAGCTCGTGCCTTTCAACAAAATTGTTAGGATGTCTTCTTAGCATCATCTCAAACACTTGCTGATGCTGCGTTAGTGTTGGGAAAACAGATTCTTGTCATCGCTCTGATAGCTCACTCATGAAGGGCTATGTTTATGGCTTTCAGGCCTCTAGGGTCACACCTAAACATCCTTGAATATGTTTCAGTAGCTGGATCACACTGTCAAGTTCATGGACATCCTGTCAAATTCGTATGTGGAAACAATCAGTATACTCAGACTGGAACGGCAGACCGATTCGTGAAGATCTGTATAGGTATTCATTCAGTCATAGTGTCGATCCGATCATTTGTGAGGTTAAGCTTTTCTTATATCATTAAGCTTTTATTACATCTCTATAATAAAATAGTCAATACTTTAATCCATGAAATAGAGATTTCTGTAAACTCCCAGTGTTAATTTATTTGGATATACACTCCTTAATGTATATACGCAGCTTCTAAATGCATACACATCGATGGACATACCTTTACATAATATATACAATATTAAACATATTCATATTTTTTTTTTCAAAATATACCTCATTATTTTGTCATTCTAGTTATATATCTGTACTGTATGTTCAGGGCAATACTGTTTTTTTTTTAATTGCAATTTAAAAGCACCATTTTTTTTCTCTATTTACTTAAAGACTAATTGGGCTTTTAGTATTACTTGGTTCTGGTAGAAGAATTTTATTTTTTTTAATTAAATTATCTAGTCAGCGAGGCTGCAAATACTCTGAATGCTACATCAGGTACTTGTTCTAGACCCATTAGGGAAAATACTATGTAGTCTTCTTACTGCTAGATTAGGTTAGGTAAGATTTGTCAGGAAACAGAACAAGAGTTTCCTGACGCGGTCTCAGTCATATGATGATCCGCAGCTGGAGTTTTTAATCATCTGACAGAAGCCTTCTGCGGCTTACCGGTCCACCCCTTTAAAATAAAGGTTATAATTATCTCACAGAATGCTGTGCATTCTGTTGCTGTGCATTCTGTGAGCTTTCAAATTATTGTGCATGGCCCGGAAAAGAAAAACATTCATCATCATTCACTCCATTACTGTCTTGCCAGAAGGGTGCTTTACACTACAGTTATACAACTGCAACAATAACACCCCTCCTTCAGAGTGCAGACACTGTACTTCCCATCTCCAGGACTCAAGTCCAGCCTGCCAGTTTCTCTGAATCCCTTCATAAATGTTACTTTGCTCACACTCCAACAGCACGTCAAGTATTAAAAACCATTTTTATCCTTCCTCCACACACACTCCCTATTTTTCCCAATTTCCATCCTTACCTATCCTTCTTCCTTCCCCATCTTACCAAAGCTCTGGTCAAAAAGCGAGTGTCTCCATTCACTCCTATCAAATACGCTCACGCATGCCTGCTGGAAATCCAAGCCCCTCGCACACAAAACCTCTTTTACCCCCTCCCTCCAACCTTTCCTAGGCCGACCCCTACCCCGCCTTCCCTCCACTACAGATTTATACACTCTCGAAGTCATTCTGTTTCGTTCTATTTTCTCTACATGTCCGAACCACCTAAACAACCCCTCCTCAGCCCTCTGGATAATAGTTTTGGTAATCCCGCACCTCCTCCTAATTTCCAAACTCCGAATTCTCTGCATTATATTCACACTACACATTGACCTTAGACATGACATCTCCACTGCCTCCAGCCTTCTCCTCATTGCAACATTCATCACCCATGCTTCATACCCATATAAGAGTGTTGGTATAACTATACTTTCATACATTCCCTCTTTACTTCCATGGACAAAGTTCTTTGTCTCCACAGACTCCGAAGTGCACCACTCACCCTTTTCCCCTCATTAATTCTATGATTCACCTCATCCATCTGCTGACATGTCCACTCCCAAATATTTGAATACATTCACCTCCTCCATACTCTCTCCATCCAATCTGATATCCAATCTTTCGTCACCTAATCTTTTTGTTATCCTCATCACCTTACTCTTTCCTATATTCACCTTCAATTTTCTTCTTTTACATACCCTACCAAATTCATCCACCAACCTCTGCAACTTCTCTTCAGAATCTCCCAAAAGCACAGTGTCATCAGCAAAAAGCAACTGTGACAACTCCCACTTTGTATTTGATTCTTTGACTTTTAACCCCACACCTCTTGCCAAGACCCTCGCATTCACTTCTCTTACAACCCCATCTATAAATATATTGAACAACCACGGTGACATCACACATCCTTGTCTAAGGCCTAATTTTACTGGGACATAATCTCCCTCTCTCCTACACACTCTAACCTGAGCCTCACTATCCTCATAAAAGTTCTTCATTGCTTTCAGTAACCTATCTCCTATTCCATACACCTGCAACATCTGCCACATTGTCCCCCTATCCACCCTATCATACGCCTTTTCCAAATCCATAAATGCCACGAAAACCTCTTTACCCTTATCTAAATACTGTTCACCTATATGTTTCACTGTAAACACTTGGTCTAAAGCCCCCTTGTTCATCTGCTATCCTGCTCTCCGTCTTACTCTTAATTCTTTCAATAATAACTCTACCATACACTTTACCTGGTATACTCAACAGACTTATTCCCCTATAATTTTTGCACTCTCTTTTGTCCCCTTTGCCTTTATACAAAGGAACAATACAAGCTCTCTGCCAGTCCCTAGGTACCTTACCTTCTTCCATACATTTATTTAATAATAGCACTAACCACTCCAAAACTATATCCCCACCTGCTTTTCACATTTCTATCTTTATCCCATCAATCCCAGCTGCCTTACCCCCTTTCATTCTACCCACTGCCTCACGAACTTCTCCCACACTCACAACTGGCTTTTCCACACTCCTACAAGTTGTTATTCCTCCTTGCTCTATACACGAAATCACGCTTCTCTGTCTTCATCAACATTTAACAACTCCTCAAAATATTCCCTCCATCTTCCCGATACCTCTAACTCTTCATTTAATAACTCTCCTCTCCTATTTTTAACTGTCAAATCCACATGTTCCCTAGTCTTCCTCAACTTATTAATCTCACTCAAAAACATTTTCTTATTTTCAACAAAATTTGTTGATAACATCTCACCCACTCTCTCATTTGCTCTCTTTTTACATTGCTTCACCACTCTCTTAACACCTCTTTTTCTCTCCATATACTCTTCCCTCCTTGCATCACTTCTACTTTGTAAAAACCTCTCATATGCTAACTTTCTCTCCCTTACTACTCTCTTTACATCATTCCACCAATCGCTCTTCTTCCCTCCCGCACCCACTCGCCTGTAACCACAAACTTCTGCTGAACACTAACACTACATTTTTTAACCTACCCCATACATCTTCGACCCCATTACCTACGCTCTCACTAGCCCATCTATCCTCCAATAGTTGTTTATATTTTACCCTAACTGCCTTCTCTTTTAGTTTATAAACCTTCACCTCTCTCTTACTTACTGCTTCTATTTTCCTTGTATCCCATCTACCTTTTACTCCCACTTTAGCTACAACTAAAAAGTGATCTGATATATCTGTGGCCCCTCTATAAACATGTACATCCTGAAGTCTACTCAACAAACTACTGTCATTACGCCCTACATCATATCTTGTATACTTATTTATCCTCTTTTTCTTAAAATATGTATTACCTATAACTAAACCCCTTTCTATACAAAGTTCAATCAAAGGGCTCCCATTATCATTTACACCTGGCACCCCAAACTTACCTACCACACCCTCTCTACATGTTTCTCCTACTTTAGCATTTAGGTCCCCTACCACAATTACTCTCTCACTTGGTTCAAAAGTTCCTATACATTCGCTTAACATCTCCCAATATATCTCTCTCTTCTCTACACTCCTCTCTTCTCCAGGTGCATACACGCTTATTATGACCCACTTTTCGCATCCGACCCTTATTTTAATCCACTTAATCCTTGAATTTACACATTTATATTCCCTCTTCTCCTTTTATAACTGGTCCTTCAACATTATTGCTACCCCTTCCTTAGCTCCAACTCTCAGATACTTCTGACTTAATCCCATTTATTTCTCCCCACTGAAACTCGCTTAGGGCCAGGACATGCAACTTCTTTTCATTCATAACATCAGGAATCATCTCTTTCTTATCATCCACACTACGTCCACACACATTCAAACATCCCAGTTTTATAAAGTTTTTCTTCTTCTCTTTATTAGTAAATGTGTACAGGAGAAGGGGTTACTACCCCATTGCTCCCGGCATTTTAGTCGCCTTATACGACACGCATGGCTTACGGAGGAAGGATTCTTTTCCACTTCCCCATGGACAATAGAGGAAATAAAGAAAAACAAGAGCTATTAAGAAAAGAAGAAAAACCTAGATGTGTGTATGTATATATATATATATATATATATATATATATATATATATATATATATATATATATATATATATATATATATATATATGCATGTGTATCCTGTGTAGTGTGACCTAGTGATAAGTAGAGTAGTAGATATACCTGTTATCCAGAGTGTTTATGAGTGTTTATTATTATTATTATTATACTTTATTTCCTAAAATTACTGGTAAAGTGTTTTGTCAGCGTATATACAATGAGAGCTATACTTCTCGAGGTTATATGCATAGAAATACACATTTATGTGTATATACGCAGAGATACACACTTCCTGGTGTATAAAATATACCACACATGTAAGATAACTCACTAATATGGACTCTCAAATGATAAGGTAGATTTGAGCTATAAGGAAATGTTCAATATGTACCGCACATGTAAGGTCATTTTAATATGTACACACACACAATATATATATATATATATATATATATATATATATATATATATATATATATATATATATATATATATATATATATATATACATATATTCAAACCTCAGGAGAGTATGTACAACCCTCTCAGTGAATATACAATGAGAGATACACTCAGTGTGTATGCATTGAAATACACACTTCTTCAGCCATAGAGTAGTTAGGAAGTGGAATAGTCTAGCGAACGATATAGTGGAGGCGGGAACCATACATAGTTTTAAGACAAGGTATGATAAAGCTCATGGAGCAGGGAGAGCAGAGACCCAGTAGCGGACAGCAAAGAGGCGGGGCCAGGAGCTGAGTATCGACCCCTGCAAATACAATTAGGTGAGTACACTGCAATTTTCGGTGTATACACTTAAATATACACACACTTCTTGGTTTATACACACCTAAGGTTACACTTCTCGGTGAATATACGTATAAACAGTGTATATACACTTAAAAATAAATAATGTATACATCTTTCTCATTCATACGCATGAACATGTATGCATATTTGAACAGCATAGTTATCCTTCTTCTGCATTTTCTTTATATGTTTAGTATCCATTTAATATCTCTCAGGGGAATATATTATAAACATTGTGTTGGTCATGTCTATCTTTATTTCGTCCTAGTCTATAAAACCCAATGGAAATAGGTCAGTCTGACTTTTTTGGGTTATCCTCCATAATTTACACTATGTATGATAATTGTACTTGTGTGTACATGTCCAAAATAAATTTAATTACTTACTAAAAATGGTTATAACTAAGACCATAATTTTTAAAGGGGTGGATCGGTAAGCCAGCGGAAGGCCTCGGTTCGTACGTCAGTTTGCGTGCGGCCAGCAATAACAGCCTGGTTGATCAGACCCTGATCCACCATGAGGCCTGGTCTCAGACCGAGCCGCGGGGGCGTTGGACGACCAAAAGCTCCAACAAGGCGGGTCATCATCCGACTAAGACCCGCGTCAGGAAACACTTGTCTTGTTTCCTGACGAACCTTACGTAACGCTAAAGTTTTATGGGTCATACAGTCGGGATCAGCTTTGAGCAGAGGAAGGAGAGGACAGTTACATGGATGAAAAGTCTTTCACCAGCAGAATATTAACGTAGGTTTGCCTCGATTTGCTATCCGAATATGCTACGTCAGATGTAATGCGATATTTCATTATTGGTAGTGAATATGCAAAATAAAGTTTGGATATTTTTGGTTGTATTAAGTTGGCTCACTGCAAACAGGGAATTTAAGATTTGTTCGGATTTTTAACCCGGAGGAGGATTAGCCATCCAAGATAACGAAAGAAAGTCAGTGCGTCAACGAGGGCTGTCTGTCTTATTTCCACTGGGGTCCTTCAATTTTGTTCTCCAGGATGCCGCCCACACCAGTTGACTAACACCCAGGTACCTACTTACTGCTAGGTGAACAGGGACAATGTGTAAGGAAACAAGCCCGACGTTTCCACTCGTGCCGGGGATCGAACCACGGGCACTCAATATGTCAGGTGAAAGCGTTACTACCGAGCCACGGGAGTGTTCTGACAGCTATTTTATAGCACCCATTGCTACCTCTAATTAGAAGATGACATGGCAGACGAGAACACTGTAGCGACAGTCAGCAGACTCCAGCACAAAGTTATCAAGGGTTCATTTAATTCATAAAAAAATTCAACGGTATAAAAAAAAAACAGCGAGTTTTCGATATTTCCTAATTCATTTTTTTTCATTTCTGTTTTATTAATTTTTTACAGTCCTCTAAGGAAAAAAAATATATCTTTCAGATAAAACAATTTAACTAGCCAATTCGTCTGCCCGAATTATAACTTTTACACTACCAGTTTTCGAATTCTTTATTCCCAGCATAATATTCACATTACACTTTCGTCTGAGACGCATCTTCCTTCCCTACCACGTCCTCCTCGCTGCAACACTTAAAGATCATTCCTATTTCATGAAAGTTCGGTGCTGCTGCTGTACCCTCATATATTACCTTTTATTTAATATTTTACAACCTTCATTATTCTTGCAAATACCCCAACAGCTCGGCTACCTCCTTTCCCCTCATCTGTTCTATAATTTAAGTCATCTTTCGTAAATCAAGACAATAGTTGGTTTATTATGTTTAGGACAGAGTGCATCTGTGTCACTGAAGTTGTAACTAAACTGTACGGAAAAAACACGTAATTTTTAATCCCTAAAATATGAAAGAAAGTAATCTCAATGTAGTACATATGCTAAGAAATAAATACCTCTCGGTGGATTATCAAGTATATTGTAGAGTATATATAAAATATTTAAGTCATTTCACATATCTCTCTCCTCCCTTTAAAGGGACCAAAACTCTTCAGTGCCCTCTCATGCACGATAATCACCGACAGATGCCGGCAGTCTTCGAGATAGAACTCTCGAAACTCATCAAATCAGTTACTGATTAGACAGGTCATGGTGCACACGTTGAGCTGCCGGCGGTGTGTACCAACAGCCTGATTGATAAGGAAAGCATCCAGGAAGTCTGTCTGAGACCGGGCCGCGGGGGAGGAGACCCCCCGGAAGCAACAACAAATGACCTGTTGCGGCATAAGAGTTACGTCAACCGCCGACCTTGTGAAAGCATCAGTTCTCCACTGTTCGTCTTTGTGAATAAATGGTAGCACCTTAGGCTCACAATCGAAGGACCTGGGCTCGATTCTGTGACCAGTGAAGTTGTTGGACATTCTTGCTCACACCTGTTGCCTAGCCTGCTCATCTGGTCGTACGTAGATTCCTGGACCTCTTCCTAGGGGACGGGAACTATAAGATGTTAATGGAAATAAGCCACACTGATTGGTTTTCTATGGTTATTCTGGGTTACTGATCCCCAGGGTTAATAACCCAAGAGATCCTCTTCGGTAGGTACTATGTTTGTCAGGAAACAGGACAAGTGTTTCCTGACGCGGGTCTTAGTCATCTGATAAACAGTCGGAGCTTTTGGTCATCTGACCGAGGCCTTCCGCTGGTTAACTAAAGAGATCGTCTTCAGCCCTTAGGATGGCTTTATTTCATACATGACTACTATTTTTTACAGCTACAATTTATATAATGGATAATTTCGGTTGTCTTGTGGTGACCCTTTTCGAAAGGTATGTACCTAGGAATATTAAGTGCCTATTAAAGCTTTAATAATCTAGCATTATTTTTATTGAGTAAGATCAATCAATGAAGAATGAGCGATCTGAGGCTTCGTAGTTCTATTCCCGACACAGGTGGAAACGTTAGGCACGTTTCTTTACACCTGCTGTCCCTGTTGACCTAGCAGTAAATAGGTACCTCGGTGTTAGCATACAGTAGTGGGTCGCATCCCAGGCACTGGTAGAATTCCTTAGATGTGCTGGGCCTTGAAATGAGTTAGGCCAGTAAATTAAAAAAAATCATGTTTTATAACCCCGGTCATGGTGACTGAACACCATTCCATGGAGAACCATAAGGTACCATTGTCAAATGATTCTGACGACTGATGGCCAAATACTGAGAAGTAAAGAGGGAGAAGCAAAACAAAGCGCACCGTTGCTATTTGATATAACCTCGAGCAGGCACTCCAGGCTCACCAGACTCTATGTAAACAAACTTGGGTTTTACGTGGAGGCTAGAAATGCGTTGGTGGGGTGTAATTTAAAGTTTAGGATATTACTCTGTTAGATTTAAGGTCTATTGACTAGATCTGGGTCAGTAAAACCAAAGTTCATCTGTCGCTTCTCTCTGACTAGTTAATGGTCTATATCAGACCGAAACGTCGTCAAAAGTTTCATTCTATCTGCGGATTATCTGTGTATTATTCCGAATATAGAATTGTGTCCTTTGCGCTCTTCGCTACAGTAAATAGGTATGAAAAAAATAAAATTAATTTAAAGCAAGAAACATTTAGATAACTAAAATTAGAACAAGTCAGTGATTCGATTGAAGGTAACATCACTCAGTAATTAGTGAGAAATATTTGAGTGCCTGCTGCGCATCAGCGCAGGTGCGCAGCTAAGACGGAACAGTGGCAGAGATGCAAATACAAATTATAAACTTCTTGAATTCTTCAATTGAATAACTGAAAAAAATACACACCTTGCATTTTTGGCCAATACAAGCAAATATAGATAAATAACCTTCTTCTTGTTGATTCGCCGGGACTCTCCCGGCCCGGGCCTTGTCCAAGTGGTGACCCGGCCTTGACTCCCTATCTCGGGAGTATCTCAGACTAATGTCTGCCATGGGAGGAGGTACTTGGGACCTCCTCATCTGTGGGACCAACGGTCCCCAGGCCTAGCCACATTCCCCGCCCTCACGGGGCTCGTAGGAAGAAGCTAGGCCCATCTTTGGTCTGCCATCTTCCCTGCCCCAGGGGAGCTAAAGAGAACAGCAGTCTTGTGAGCCGCAGGTGAAAGCAAGCTCTGGCTCAGGCACCTACCCTGCCCTAGAAGGGCTAGGCATGGTGTCGATCGATAAATAACCAGTATGCACATGAATGTATTAATTAAAAGTCGTGCAAAAAATCATCTGACGAGAATCAGGATGAGTGGCAATATATTTATTTTTTCTTGTTTTGCAAAAGTAAACCATATATAACGCAGTATTTTCTTTTATGATTTTTTTTTAAGAATTTAATATGAGAATAACACGTTTGTTAACATAAAATAAATGACTCCTGGGACTCTCAGCCAAGGCCCTTGAGCTATGTTGAAGGGTTACTTAAAATAACTAGAGAATGCCTCTTCTGGTCGGCTTCAGACACTTAACTGTCGGGGCATCTAAACTGGAAATATTTTTTTTATTAAATTTGGGCTTTGTAGTGTGTACTTATCAATTTGCCTGTTTCATAAAACGTTTTATCAAATTGTTTTATCTGAGAAATATTTTTTTCTTTAGAGGACTGTAGAACATTTTAAATAAAATAGAAATGCAAAAAAAAAAAAATAAAAATAAATAGGAAATACTGAAAACTCGCGTTTATATATGTATATATATATATGTATATATATGTATAAATATATATATATATATATATATATATATATATATATATATATATATATATATATATATATATACACTCTTCTTAATTTTCACTAGTTAATGAATCGTTAAAAACTTTGGACTGAGTTGGCACATTGTACCTACAGTGTTCCCATCTGAAAATGACTTGTTTCAAGACTTCGTAAATAGCTTTAGAATGTCTTATCAGATCGATTTCAAATTTTCATCGTTGCCTCGAACGGTAGCGCCGAGTGCGTTACCGTTGTATTTCGAGAAGAGAGCAGACATCACAGTTCAGATGACTCTCGGAACTGCAGTATCCCCACCTATCATTCAGAGTGTAGGCACTATACTTCTCATCTCCTGGACTCAAGTCCGGGTAACCGGTTTTCCTGAATCCCTTCATGAAAGTTACCTTGCTCACACTGCAACAACACGTCATGAAAACCTTTTGTCTCCATTCAACTTGAGCTCACGATCTCACACGCTCACACCAGTCTGTTAAATGCTCAAGTCCCGAACACTCGAAACCTTCTTTACCCCCTCCCTCCAGACCCTCCAGGGACGATCACTATCCATCCTTCCTTCCATTCCTGATTTGTAAACACCTCTAAGTCGTCTTATTAGGCGTCATACTCAATAAATACCCAAACCACAACAGCCCCCCCACCTCGGCCCCCTGAGTTATACCATTTCTGTCCCCCACACTTAATTTCTACCTTTCAAATTCGCTGCGTAATATAACTATATATTGCTCTCAAAAATGGTATCTCCACTGTCTCCAGCCTCGTTTTCGCTGCAACTCTGGTACATTCCCTTTTGTGCCTCTATAGATAAAGATTTTGTTTCCACAGATGTCTCAAAACATCTGCTCTTTCTCGTTTATTCTACATTTTACCTCGTCTATCACAGACCCATCTGCCGACATATCCAGTCCCAAATCTCTGAATAGATTCACTTTCTCTATGCTCCCTCCAATCTGATATCCAATCTTTCAGAGCCTAAATTTTTTTTTTGTAATTCTCATCAGTTTGCTCTTTCCAATTACATTTTTAATTTCCTTCTTTCACTCCCCCCTTCCATATTAATTCATTAATTCACCAACTTCAGTAATTTCACTTCAGAAATTCCTAAAAGAAGTATATATATATATATATATATATATATATATATATATATATATATATATATATATAATTTTGGAACTTAAGTATTGTTTATTTGACTTGTACAGGTGGCAAAGAACACTAAAATAACTCCCGAAGAGACGATAAACTTCTAAACACACTCATTGTTAAGAGCACAGAAGTCACAGAGCAGTATCATACAATCTTAATTGATGTGACCCTATTAAGCTTTGTAGCAGATAAAAGTATGTTAGTTAATCGTCAACATTAATTTGGCTTACTAGGTCAGAATTTATCAAGAACTGTAGAATACTTTAAGTTCGGGAACCCAGCATTCATTCCCTGCATGTAAACTCTTAGTTGCAATTTTCTTTAAACAAATAAATCACATATAGGGGCTGAAACTTATGACGGCGTATCGGTCCGACGTGGACCATTAACTAGTCAGACTAATTAATTGTCAGAGTCGGACCGAAACGTTGTCATATGTTTCGGTCTCCAATGTACGGGTTATTTGTGTGTTGTTCCCTTCACAGTATTGTGCCTTTTAAGTCCTTAATTTTCTTTAAATAAATCACAAATACAGTTTGCGCCTTGTTTACACCAACAGCTGAGGTCGTTCAGTCCAGATTGTCTTGCTGTCAAGAATTCCAATGAGAAAATTTTCAAGTGCCATCCTTCATAACTGAATGACTGCGACTTTGGCAAGAATATATTACATCTGTTCGGCTTTTTTTGGGCTGTCCTTGGTTAACCATCTTAGGTTAATAATCTGAATTATTATTATTATTATTATTGTTGCTGCTGTTGTATTTTTTAATATAATTAGTAGAGGTACTAGTTGAAGTACGGTAGTAGTAGTACTAGTAGCAATACGGTAGTAGTACTAGTAGTAATATGGAAGTGGTATGGCAGTAGTAGCAGTAGTGATAGTAGTAGTCAAAGTATAAGTAGTAATAGTAGTAGTATTAGTATGGTGGTAGTAGTAGTAGTAGCAGTGGTGGTGATAGTGGTATTAGTAGTTGTAGTAGTAGTTGTAGTAGTAGTAATAGTAGTAGTAGCATTCGTAGTAAGAGTCTTAATATCTATTTTATACAAAATCCAACTGTCAACACTTAACATACACATATTGGTCAAATAAAGTTCAATAACAATACTTAATAAACAGTTAACGTTTTGTATTATCTTTAGAAGCGAGGAAAAGTGCTGGCAGAGATAAGGAAGATCCTCTCAGCAGAGACGAAACACTCTATCAACTTCAAGATAAAGATTTTAGCTACACTACTAATCTATTATTATCCTCACAAGTACTTAATTGAAAAGCTTCATTGCTTTGACATTCTGAAAGTTACATTATTTTTTACATTATCTGGGAAAACTACGCATTCAAATATTTCTCAAGGACACCATATGCTGTTTGATTTTTTTTTTTTTTGAGCTTACTTAGAGTAACTGAAGAGAACGCGAGGCAATAGTACATGTAATATTAGGTCAATGACTCGTGGAGCAGCACACGTGGGACGGGTGGCTAGACTGTTCTGGTGACCAACTTGAGGGTCTTCCTTCTACTCTATTTTGCATCCCATATTTCACTAGCGTCAAGTACTGTTTTGAGATGGTGATAATATTTGCAGTCCTGTGATCTTATCTTAGGAATCCAAACAATCCTTGTAATTACCACCGGTTAGCTCTAATTTCGTAAAATCATTTTAGTTCTGGTTCGTGAATTTAATAAAATATTTTGCTCTGTTTCTAACACCTACAGAAATGATGGGTGTTAGATCGACTGATTATAGTCAGTGGTGTGAGCGAGCACGAGGATACTCAGAGCACCACAAGAGCAGTGGAACAGCACAGCCGCACACCTTGCCACAGTCAACTGAGCTTCTCAAGGAAGCCTAAGAGGTTTCTCGCTGCTCAGTTGCCGTTCGCGGATTTCAAATCTTCCTGACGCGTTACAGAGAAGCTCAGCATTATGGAATTTGCCTTACATTTGAGCCAGACCATCGATAGTCATGGCTGAATGTCAAAAAGGGATTAATCTCTAATTAAAAAAAAGTCATAGATCAAATAGAGAGTGGGTTACATCAGTCTGAAGAATTGCCAGATAGGTAATTGAGAGAGAGTAAAGGAAGGTGGAGGGGTTGTGATGGTGGTAGGTGGGGAGGAGTTTAGCCTTGGGTGAGGGCTTCTGGCAGCTCTTATAATAGCCGAGCTCTCTATCAGAACATGGGAAGGATGTTTTCAGGCCGTGTCTGCGATAAGGTTATAGGTGAAATTCTCTGTCTGGCTTATGTTTGCAACATCAAGAAACTTACGGAATACGTAATTGCTCCTTTTCAATTTATGAGGCTTGATCCAAGACCGGGCAGCTGAGTATATGATCAGTGTTTGTTGCGCCTGCATGTAGATGGATGGTATACGATAACATTGTTCACTGTTCAGTGTATGATTTATTTGTTCATGGTTGGGGTATCATCCTGGATGATACCCGAACCATGGGGACGGTGACCTCCATAAACATTACTAGTAATCTAAGTGTAACCTACAGATAAACTACAAGAATTCCTGGCCCCAACGGCCAGAAATTTTTATTGACGATATGGACAGTCAAAGTATTGGTGCTCACTACACAGACTGGCATAAGAACCACAGCCCGACTTATCATGTCAGGTAAAAAAGACATAATTGCATCTAATATGACATTTCACTGTGGCAACGTTTCGCTCTCCAGGAGCTTTGTCAAGACTTTCCCTAACGTCTTAACATTAGATGCAACTGTGCCCTTTTACCTTACATATTGTCGGTAATTCTACAGACATAAGAGCCTAATATTAAAAGTAGGCCTACTTTCCCTTCATAACATCGAAGGTATACAATACCGACGAGTTGAAGATTTAGTCACATATGCAACAACTGGATATCTTTATTATGTAGATGCCAGTTGTTGCATATGTGTTTAATTCACCTAAGCAGGTCCTGCTTAACATGGCCCACTTCCACTCATGTAATTGTTTAATCTATTTTTAGAGCTACCCAGAGTCCATGCTTCAATGACATTCCTTGGCTAATGACGAATATCTTATCACGCGTTCAAGGAACTATATTGCTACTATCACAACTACAAGGAAATTGACAATCTGGGTATAAAAAACCTTCAGAATCAGAGATATCGAACCACTGATATTCATCAAGGAAGTTCCAGTAGGTGATAGCAGTTAGAATTGCACTTTTGGAATTTTGCACTGTTAGAATTTTTGTGCACTAACAGAACTGCACTGTTAGAATTGAAGATCTTGTAAATGTACAGAAAAATTTCACTGCCAATAGATGAATATTTTATATTTATCTTTCTTTTTTGCGACAGGAAACTTGATTATTAAATCATTTATGAGAGGAACTTCTACCTTTCGGTATAAATTAAATTCACCGTAAGTCAAGAATAATACCTAAGATAAGGATTAAAGTAAGCTCTCAGCATATATACACTGAGAGACGTACACCTCTCGGTGTGTACATCCTTGCGTGTACATGTAATTACCTGTTGCCCAAGTGCGTGCGCGTACCTGTAAAAGATTACTAATTCACGGGTATGTAAATAAGAAAAGCAGGAGGCACGCGCGTCAGTGTACCAGCACGTGTAGATAGCAACGACATTTGACGTGAAAATGCTAAGGCAAATAAACCCAAGTATATATTTAGGTGAGGATTGGCTTGGGCAAACACGTGGGTGAGCGTTTGTGTACTTATGTTAGGGAGCGTGGGAGGAGCACCAACAGAGCGTGTCAGACCTAGACTGAGCATGGGAGGCAGTGTAGGAGTCTCACACTCATTCTAGAAGTTCAAAACTAGCACGATGTGAGGAAGCAATGTTTATTCTGGAAACGTTTCGCCACACAGTGGCTTCTCCAGGCCAATACAGAGAAGAACAGTGGAAGATGAGTAGGTAATCAGTCGCTCAACCAGGAGTGTTCAGTCCACCATCAATCTTGATAAGATTTAATAAACATACTTTTGTTTGTCATTTTTTAGCTGATCCGACTCGGGGTTCCCTGTTATTCCCACTTAATGAACCCCTCGGTGTGAGAGTAACTTTGATATTAGGAAGGAAAACCTTAATAAGATTGCACAAGGTATATGAATACCGACAGAGTGTGGGGTGATAGCAGTGCGCAACAGTACTATCACAGCGACGTCAATGCAGCCCTGCCTTCGTTGGTCACCCTCTTTTATAAATAGACTTGCTTCATCCTATTTTTTTTAGACGTGTCTGCGTGCTAGAATAAATCCCACATGCGTTGTTTTGATTGTCACGGCTATACTCGTATTTACGTTAATTCATGTATTGGTTCAGGCTTCTAGTAATCTCGTCTATGTATACTTCAATGTATCTAGTCCTCTGCCCCTTCCCACACGGGATTCTATACACACTGGCTCCTGTCTCCACTGCTTTGGCTGTCCTTTGTTTTGACCAAGTCCTTAATGGTTGTGGTAAAGATCGTTACTAAGCAGAGTTTATTACTAGCTAGTGCCCTATGAATGTTGCTGCGTACGTTGCTGACGTTGGCGAAAACGTATCTGGTACCTTCTCTCGCATATTGGCTGATAATGGTAGTGTTCAAACTATAGAAAACGTGTTCATTGATACGAAGAACACGTTTTCAACGGTTTGAGATGAAGCAGGAAAAAGCTGCAGGTTGCTGAACACACATGTAATGTAGTCGCCCAAAATATGGGATCTGATAAAACACCAGTGAAGATGGTGCAAGCGCATACAGCTAGTGGAATGCATATCGGTAGCTGTACTGTCTACTTTTCGTTTTATGCGATGGCTTACACTAACTATCCTTGCCATGCTAGTGAATTTGAAGAGTGGATCCTCAGACACGATCTTCTCATAACTCTGAAGTGCTGGTGTTATCCGCTGCATGTTTGCTTAAAACTCAGAAACACTCGGTCATATGAGCCTAATGGATTATTTCATCGCCTACACATTTATGAGGTTTTAGGCAGGCGCCGGTTTTGTCCTGGACACGGCAGTGAATTCGTCATATATACTCCATGATTTTTAAATCTTTGAACGTGTTTGAAACCTCACTGCCGTGAGGATGTGGCTGAAGAGAATGAAATATTGGATATAAATTCGTTCAGGAAACAGAAGACTAAAATCCTAAATCTCCTCTTATTACTTTCTCTTGAAAAGAGTAAAATGTGGGGAATATTACTAATGTATATACATGAAAATAATGAATGAACATAAGGATTTAAAATAAAGTGCTGAAACTATCCAACCAAAACAAAAGTCATAACAATGTATTCAAGTTCGATAAAACTGGATTTAGAAAAGGTAAAAAAAAGAATGCACTGGCTTCCCATCAGATTTACTGGTCAGTAAAAAAAACTTTCACGTAATGCCAGTGAAGGGAATACTTTGGGTATACCTGGAGAGGCTTTTGGAGGCCAACGCCCCCGCGGCCCGGTCTGAGACCAGGCCTCGTGGTGGATCAAGGTCTGATCAACCAGGCTGTTACTGTTGGCCGCACGCAAACTGACGTACGAACCACAGCCCGGCTGGTCAGGTACTGACTTTAGGTGCCTGTCCAGTGCCTTCTTGAAGACAGCCAGGAGTCTATTGGTAATTCCCCTTATATATGCTGGGAGGCAGTTGAAGTGTCTTGGGCCCCTGACACTTATTGTGCTGTCTGTCAGTGTACTGTTTTCCATTGGGGGAATGTTGCAGCTCCTGCCGAGTCTTTTGCTTTCATAGGGAGTGATTTTCGTGTGCAAGATTGGTATTAATCCCTCTAGGATTTTTGCAAGTGAATATTATCATGTATCTCTCTCGCCTGCGTTCCAGTAATTTAGGTGCCTTATCGTACTTACGTGTGCTGTGAAAGTTCTTTGTACACTCTCCAGGTCAGCAATTTCGCCTAATAATATATGAAGCTAATACCTGAGTGGGAATGGCCGGGTGTGGGTAGCATCTGCCTGCTTAGCATGCCACAGTAGACCTACTCTGTTGCCCTTATTATCTCATATACATGCATGTGTCTAGTCTCGTTGGAGATTAGAAAGTATAGAAACTAAGAGGTTTCAGAGAATCAACAGACAATTTGAATAGAAAGAGAATGGGAAGGTTTCTAAAAGTAAAAAAAAAAAGAGATCAGGATGGGAAAACAATAGAAATATGGAATCCTTGAAAACACAAGAGGAGAGAATGAAAATGGAAATAGAGAGGAAACAATTGAGGAAGCTCATAAAACAACGAAAACCACAAAGTAGAATCAGGTTGAGTGAGAACAAGGAGAAACACTGCCTTCAAAAAACCCCTCCTAGTGCATCCCATTCTCGGATCAGAAATTACAATTTAAAAGACATGTGGTTTCATTAATAATCCGCAAAGGATTTACAAATGTCAGATCTCGTTTCTCAAACGCACTGAACATATGTTATAGAATAACAGAAATAAAACATAAGAAATGTGGGATTGGTGAACTGCATCTTCACACACTACGAGGATGCTGACGAGGTGCTGCTTAAGAAACTGAGCTAGCAAACTCGAGGAGCAGACAAGGATAAACAAAAAAGACATTACTATGAGTCAGAAGAAAGGAGTCAGAGTGATCAGGAAAAAAAGGTTTTATGTAAAACAAGTAGCATGAACTATGAGAACAAGTTAAAAATATAAAACCTGATGCCATTAACGGAGAGAAGCAGTTAGAAAGTGGAATGACCTCGACGA
>WNWK01009568.1:45000-62500 GCA_009830355.1 Cherax destructor
CATACCAAACCTAACCTTACCTGACCATACCAAACCTAACCTTACCTGACCATACCAAACCTAACCTTACCTGACCATACCAAACCTAATCTTACCTGAACATACCAAACCTAACCTTACCTAACCATACCAAACCTAACCTTACCTAACCATACCAAACCTAACCTTACCTGACCATACCAAACCTAACCTTACCTGACCATACCAAACCTAACTACCTGACCATACCAAACCTAACCTTACCTGACCATACCAAACCTAACCTTACCTGACCATACCAAACCTAACCTTACCTGACCATACCAAACCTAACCTTACCTGACCATACCAAACCTAACCTTACCTGACTATACCAAACCTAAATTGTCCATACCAAACATAACCATACCAAACCTAACCATACCATACCAAACCTAACCATACCATACCAAACCTAACCATACCATACCAAACCTGACCTGACCATATCAAACCTAACCTGACCATACCGAACCTAACCTGACCATACCGAACCTAACCTGACCATACCGAACCTAACCTGACCATACCGAACCTAACCTAACCTGACCATACCAAACCTAACCTGACCATACCAAACCTAACCTGACTATACCAAACCTAACCTGACCTGACCATACCAAACCTAACCTGACCTGACCATACCAAACCTAACCTAATCATACCAAACCTAACCTAATCATACCAAACCTAACCTGATCATACCAAACCTAACCTGACCAATATGAAGTTCAATGATGAGAAATTTCAATTACTCAGATACGGAAAACGTGAAGAAATTAAAATCTCATCGGAGTACAAAACAAATTCCAACCACACAATAGAGCGAAAAACTAATGTCAAAGACCTGGGAGTGATCATGTCAGAGGATCTCACCTTCAAGGACCATAACAATGTAGCAATTGCATCTGCTCGAAAAATGACAGGATGGATAATGAGAACCTTCAAAACCAGGGATGTCAAGCTTATGTTGACACTTTACAGATCGCTTGTTCTATCTAGGCTGGAATATTGCTGCACACTAACTGGATCTTTCAAGGCGGGTGAAATTGCTGACTTTGAAAATGTGCAGAGAACCTTCACCGAACCCACAAGTGCGATAAACCACCTCATCTACTGGGAACGCTTGAAGTTCCTAAACCTGTACTCCCTAGAACGCAGGCGGGAGAGATACATTATTATATACACATGGAAAATTCTCGAGGGCTTAGTACCAAACTTGCACACAAAAATCACTCCGTACGAAAGCAAAAGACTCGGCAGGCGATGTAACATCCCCCCAATGAAGAGCAGGGGTGCCACTAGCACGTTGAGGGAAAACACAATAAGTGTGAGGGGCCCAAGATTGTTCAACTGCCTCCCAGCGTACACCAGGGGGATTACCAACAAGCCCCTGGCTGTCTTCAAGCAGGCACTGGACAGGCACCTCAAGTCGGTACCTGATCAGCCGGGCTGTGGTTCGTACGTTGGACTGCGTGCGGCCAGCAGTAACAGCCTGGTTGATCAGGCTCTGGTCCAACAGGAGGCCTGGTCACAGACCGGGCCGCGGGGGCGTTGACCCCCGGAATTCTCTCCAGGTAGACTCCAGGTAGACCATACCAAACCTAACCTATCCTTACCAAACCTAACCTAACCATACAAAACTTAACCTATCTTTACCAAACCTAGCCCTAACCTAACATTACCAAACCTAACCTTCCCTAACCTAACCTAGCATTTCCAAACCTAATCTAACCTAGCCTTACCAAACCTAACCCTACGTTACCTAACTTAATCTAATTTAATATAATAAAGAATATGAACTGAGAAAAAAATAAAATTAATGGTGGTAACCTTAGAAAGTCGTTGCGTTTTCTTTTTCCAATGGGGTAATTTAGTCTTCTCCTGGATGAGCCTATCCAAAATTCGGTAATACTCGGGTTCCTATTTACTGCTAGGCGTAGAGGCGCACAGTAGGTATCAGATGTGCTCCTGCATCCCTCTTTGCCTAATAATGTACTCTAGTCTTTAGGTTCTGAGTCGAATGTGCTCCCACTGGTCAGTAAATTCCTACAATTTTTCTTGCAGAGTGTGGTCAGGTAAGGAAGATATATGGCAGGAAAAAGTTTGCAGGAAGACTTGGGCAGATTTATGAAATAGAAGAGTATATAGTTAATGAAGAAAAAGAAAAAGACCTGTGAATAATTATAAACCAAAATCGGCTCCATGAAGCACAAACAATTATAATTCAGAAGATTATGCGAAGCTAGCAAAGTTTAGAATAACAATCAAATAAAGATATTTTCAAGAAACTATCTCATAATTTATATGCAAACTATGTTTTTTTTAATGTGTAGCCTCGGTGTTGAACCCTCTCCTCGTCCAGCAGTGTAAAGTTTGAGTTCCTCAGACTTGAAAACGACAAAAGCTTATGTTCTCCATCAAAAGCCCTTGTCGATAGACAGGTTGTTGTTGTTGGTGTTATCTGAGCTTACAGGGGGTCAGCTTTACCTCTGGCTCTGCCTTTTCATTTTTAACTAACATGAAAAGATTACCATATCTTTTTTTTTTTTTTTTTTGAAGAATTGAGACACTTATGCAACATATGGGAATCTTTATTGAAAAAACGTTTCGCCACACAGTGGCTTCATCAGTCCAATAAATTCCTATATGACATCAGTTTCTACTATATCAGTGTGTACGACGTTACATTTCTTCACCACTCTTATGCTGCTCATTTGGGTGTGAGGTTTCTATCCAAACACAGGAGATCAATTTCTCTCGTTGTTTCCTCATTGATCATCACCCTCGTCTCCGGGTCACCAACTGGACAAGACCAGGGCTGTGACAGTACCAGCGAACCTCATCCAGTCAGTACATGAAGACTGGTGACCCGGAGACGAGGGTGATGATCAATGAGGAAACAACGAGAGAAATTGATCTCCTGTGTTTGGATAGAAACCTCACACCCAAATGAGCAGCATAAGAGTGGTGAAGTGTAACGTCGTACACAGTGATTAGTAGAAACTGATGTCATATAGGAATTTATTGGACTGATGAAGCCACTGTGTGGCGAAACGTTTTTTCAATAAAGATTCCCATGTTGCATAAGTGTCTCAATTCTTCTTCTTCTTCTTCAAAAAAAAAAAAAAGATATGGTAATCTTTTCATGTTAGTTAAAAATGAAAAGGTAGAGCCAGAGGTAAAGCTGACCCCCTGTAAGCTCAGATAACACCAACAACAACAACAACAACTTGTCTATCGACAAGGGCTTTTGATGGAGAACATAAGCTTTTGTCGTTTTCAAGTCTGAGGAACTGAAGATGGTAACACAAATGTTAACGAGAATAATCACCTCTAGAACCAAAAGTGCTATTTTTTTACAGTTAACATGTATTCTGAGATACTGACAATGAATATTAATTATACATACTAGAAATTAACATAAACACTTTATTATAGCAGTTTTTCAGCTTTAAATAATATTGATTATATAATATATCCAAAGGCCTTAATAGTAAGGTAATGATCATTGTCCACAGTTTTATATTAATGAGAGTTAATTAAGTGAGAAGGCTAACTCGATTATTTTCTTGCAGGAAAGCAAGGTGATGGATCAACTCCTCTACACTACAAAGGGGCCAAAGCCCACCGTGTTCTGGCTTCCGGGCAATGGCAGAAATATCGCTCCTGGCCTCAGCTCTTACCGCCCCTTTGATCAGATCGTCCGCACCGTCCACTTACACGAAGCTCTCGACATCTGCGTCGACCAGCAAATGATACCAAAACCCATCACAAGTTGCAGTATCATTAATATGAATCATTTGCATCCCAACCATCCATGTAAGAACTTGCAAGTCCTTTGGTTTGGAACTAAACGCTCAGAAGATGAAGAGGAGCACGACTGGTATGGGAATGTTTCGTTTTCACTGCCTGTCGATCTTCTCCTGAAACACTGGAAGCATTGTTTCCTGGTGGAGCTAATGTCAGCTCCGACCCACACTGCAACACGGCTACTTCTCACTAATACAGATTACTCTTCAGTTCTGACCAAGTACCACCCAAACACCAAGGAAGGACCTTGGTTGAAAACTTCTTTTGGTAACTTGGGATTAACAGACTGCTTACGCTACAACAACATAGGGTATAACAAACATGGTCACACTTTGGAGTTCATGATTGAGGTCACTCCATTTGGTCAGAGGAAAATCTTGGAGATATGTGAAATCTCCTTCAGGAATCACTCCGAAGCAACAAATAAAACCCTTCCACACGTTTGTCATCGTTTTCGGAACATGGCAAATCCATGTCCATCACCCTTCACTAGTTCCATCTGCTCCAGGATATTCTTTCGTGAACATTCACGCCTGGGGAGGCATCGACGCATTGCTCATCCCCGTCTCTCCAGAAGTGCTGAGTTCCACATGCACTGTTACTTCACCATGGAAGCTCCAGCTGTTCCTATGCACCATCTGGTTCCTGCACCTGATCTTCCCCACAGGGCTTTTGTGAGTTACATTCAGCACATTTCACAGTTTCTACTACAGCTTCCTAATGGGTTGCTCTCTGGCCACAGTCTCTTGCATGGGAAATATTCTGCAGCGGGAGAAGAAAATGTGAGACAAATATCCAACTTGCAATTTATACCATGGCACATTCTTGCATTTTTAGAGTGCAACCAAATATTGCAGAAAAAACAAGAAAATGGTAAGAATAAAAGTCAACCGGGAGATCTTCAAGTGGGAGGCAACATGAACCAGAGAACTCTACGTAACACACGCAAGGGCCAACACCACCTTGTAAAATTAAACCATAATTCTCCTGGCGGTCCTGAAATACCAGAGTTCATACATCAGTTTCCTCCTCCACCTCTTGGAAAATTTAACCACAATAAGTCTGGCCATCATGGAATACTACAGCACATGCATCAATTTCCTCCTCCTCCTCCTCCTCCTGAAAATTTTAACCACAGTTTTCCTGACCATCATGGATTGCAATACATACATGAATTTCCTCCTCCTCCTCCTCCTCCTGACCATCATGGACTGCAATACATTCATCAGTTTCCTCCTCCACCCCTTGGAAAGTTTAACCCCAATTTTCCTGACCATCATAGATTGCACCACATACATCAGTTTCCTCCTCCATCCCTTGGAAAGTTTAACCACAATTTTTCTGGCCATCATGGAACACCACAACACATATACCAGTTTCCTCCTCCTCCTCTTATAGACTGATACATTACAGGAGTGACAGAGGCTCATTTTACATTCAAGGGAAGTTAGAGTCCTGGTTATCATATAGTACAAGTGAATATCTGTTCTGATCACGTAGAATATTCCGACATACAGTACTTGGAGCTATGATCATCTTGGATTGTTGCTGAACAGATGAGTGAGAGATTACAGTGTACATACCCATAATTGTGTACAAAATGGGTTATATGGAAGGCATTTAGACTAGCTCAATCCTCCTACGAAAGGGGTTAAGGAATACATGACACTGTACTTTTATTTTCACTGTGAATAATCTCTCATTATTCATTCAGCATTTTCAGAATTTTTTAAATTTTGACTGTTCATAATGCAAATCTTTTATAAGGTTTAAGACTTTGTAAAATTGCATGTATTTATAATTTAGATATGGGAATATGTATGTGTGGGAACTGAAGATAATTTTGAATGCATCATTAATCATAAGTGATATACATTTTTGTATAAAATATAAGACAGTTTCAAAGACATTTATATGTTGCTGCTGAAGCTGCTAGTTTATTGAGCACCCCATAGCCATTATATGGACAGTATCGCAAGAGCATATATATACATAAAAGGCCTAGGAACTAGACCCCAAATGAGTTAGCAGGAGTACTTTGGGAATAAATTTCCATATTGTTTTATAATCTATTAAAATCAAATTTAGGATACTTCCTCAAAATTTCTGGTTTCTTAATTTTACCAGTGAGAAACCCTGACATGCAGTATTACATAGGTTACTGCAGTAATTATATGCAGGTATTCATTAATAAGTGGTCACTCAAAGACAAAGGTGACACCCCACACTTCTACATAGGCACCACGATATGACATAAGTGCATATACACTGAGATATACACTGATTGTGATAAAATGAAAATATGACCATTAAATTTAAAAAGTGTATTGTAATGATCTGAGGAGTGAAGATGTGACCTGAAGTTTAGCTGACACACACTGCCAGTGAACCAACACTAGTTGCTGAAGGCAACTAGTGTTGCCTTTTTTATAAAACAAATATTTTATTCTAAATCTTTTTTTAAACCCCTCATATAACTCACATGTAAAACACACTACGGAGAGGAAACTAATGTTTGGTCTCAATAATGTGGGTTACTTGTGAATTGTCCCAGGCACGGTACTGAGACCTAATTCTTCCCGATACATACAGGGGTTGGACAAAATAATATGAACACCTTGTTCTATAACTTTTTTTCAATATGGAGTTGGTCATCCATTTGCAGTTATAACAGCACCAGATCGTCGAGGAATTGATTCATATAGCATTTGTCTCAAGAATAACCTGCTCTAACTCGTCTAAAGTGTTCGACTTCACTTTCATGTTCTTTATGCCAATTTTGAACAACTCTAGCGTTGTGAATTGGTGCATTATAGTCTTAAAAGATACCGCAAAAAGAGATCTGTAACACATTTAAATTAATTATTTAGTCATTCGACAGTTCAGTCAGCAGGGGTTTATATTATTTTGTCCAACCCCTGTATATACATTCCAAAAGAACAGCATATGCAGTATGTAGCAATTTTGTGCTGAGGAACCATGATGACAAATTCTTGAGTCAAGGAAACTTGGGCATCCATGTGATTACTTCGTAGTCCCTCGCCACAATGTGGCCTGTTATTTTTTTATTACGCCTATTTTCCCTAATTTGTATATAAATTTCTTCGTATCTATTAATACCTATTTAGTTATTCTTGAGTTATCTCTGAATCTATTTTGAGTCACAGTGTAAGATCACATTACTATATGTGTTAATGATTTTATAATTATGGCAAAAACACAAACTGGGTTAGATTTATGAATTTCAGAGAGCCTGTACATAAGACAGTTCAATCCTGAACTTAACAATATATCAGCAGTTGCATTATTTACGTTAAAACAGTTGTCTCTTTTCTGTTTAAGTTTTTGTTTTAACTAGTTGACCTCGATCAATCAGTGTACACGTGTATCTAGTACCTGCCTGTCTCCACCTGCAATAACATTCTTCTTGATATGTTCTGTCTATCTTTACATTAACTTACATTATCATGTTTAACTTAGGACAATCTGTTCCTTGATACTATGTACACCTGTGTAATAATTTATAGATCCTGATGATGATGAGTTTTAATAAACTGACCTTAGAAGAAAAATAAAGCCTTTCATGGTACTTATACGTATGTGTTGTGACATCTGAGGAGACAAAAAACTTTATCTACGGAAGGAGAAAAGGAAATTCCACCGGAGAATAGTGGAACCCCAAATGACCCCAATGGAAATAAATCACTCTGACTTTTTGGGTTATCCTAGGTTCTCTACACATATGCTGCTATGTATGATAATCTATGTAACTGTATTTGTGTATACCTGAATAAACTTACTAACCCTATTACGTTGGCCTGAGGTAGCTGTTCCCCGTGCTCACACCCGGGGAACAACTATGCTCACACCCGGGGAACAACTATGCTCACACCCGGGGAACAACTATGCTCACACCCGGGGAACAACTATGCTCACACCCGGGGAACAACTATGCTCACACCCGGGAAACAACTATGCTCACACCCGGGGAGCAACTATGCTCACACATAAAATACCCCAGTGCTCACACCCGGGGAAAAACACTTCACGCTTAGATAAGAGTCACCAACACCTTGACTGGTCAGGACCTGGACAGTGATTTGCGAACGGAAGGTCAAACCTCAACTGCTCCTTGCGTTGAATGACCCACACAGGTTAAGCGCTTTATGAAATGCAATGTAATATGGCGAAACATATTTTCCCTATTTACATTGTGGACACTATTTTGTACAAGAAAGCAATCTTACAAAAAAATTATTCTTGTTGCAGGTTAATTACGTTCTGGCTTCTATGTTTATTTAGAGGAGAGACAGTGTGAGACATCTTGAGAATCTTAAAGATATCTTAGATATTTCGAATATATCTAAGATATTTTTGCAAATTAAATTTTATTGGGAATTTAATATATATTATATATATATATATATATATATATATATATATATATATATATATATATATATATATATATATATATATATATATATATATATATATATATATATATATTTCTCGATGTAGAGAAATCACCTACTGCGTGGGCGAAACGTTGTCAATACAGGATTACATTACACTGCATTTACGTGTTTATCAAAATGTACATATCGTCGGTGTTAAGAAAACAACTGACAAGATCTATATATTAAATGTATAAAATATTCAGGGAGCGCTAAACCCAGTAGGATCATGCAGCATTCGGGAAATGAGAGGAATTGTTGGGGAAGGAGAAGATCAGGTTGAATCTGTGGAAAGAGAGGAGTAGGCCTATTTCCCTGGATCAAGAGCTCTTCGCTAGTTTCAAGGTTCCCTCTCATAACAAAATAACTGTTAAAATATATGTTCGACATTTCATATAACAGCATATAACATTGGCAATTCTGCTGGTGTGAAGCAGATGTAGAACCATAGTTGGCACTTCTGCTGGTGTGAAGCAGATGTAGAACCATAGTTGGCACTTCTGCTGGTGTGAAGCAGATGTAGAACCATAGTTGGCACTTCTGCTGGTGTGAAGCAGATGTAGAACCATAGTTTGCACTTCTGCTGGTGTGAAGCAGATGTAGAACCATAGTTTGCACTTCTGCTGGTGTGAAGCAGATGTAGAACCATAGTTTGCACTTCTGCTGGTGTGAAGCAGATGTAGAACCGTAGTTGGCACTTCTGCTGGTGTGAAGCAGATGTAGAACCATAGTTGGCACTTCTGCTGGTGTGAAGCAGATGTAGAACCATAGTTGGCACTTCTGCTGGTGTGAAGCAGATGTAGAACCATAGTTGGCACTTCTGCTGGTGTGAAGCAGATGTAGAACCATAGTTGGCACTTCTGCTGGTGTGAAGCAGATGTAGAACCATAGTTGGCACTTCTGCTGGTGTGAAGCAGATGTAGAACCATAGTTGGCACTTCTGCTGGTGTGAAGCAGATGTAGAACCATAGTTTGCACTTCTGCTTGTGTGAAGCAGATGTAGAACCATAGTTGCACTTCTGCTGGTGTGAAGCAGATGTAGAACCATAGTTTGCACTTCTGCTGGTGTGAAGCAGATGTAGAACCATAGTTTGCACTTCTGCTGGTGTGAAGCAGATGTAGAACCGTAGTTGGCACTTCTGCTGGTGTGAAGCAGATGTAGAACCATAGTTGGCACTTCTGCTGGTGTGAAGCAGATGTAGAACCTAGTTGGCACTTCTGCTGGTGTGAAGCAGATGTAGAACCGTAGTTGGCACTTCTGCTGGTGTGAAGCAGATGTAGAACCGTAGTTGGCACTTCTGCTGGTGTGAAGCAGATGTAGAACCTAGTTGGCACTTCTGCTGGTGTGAAGCAGATGTAGAACCATAGTTGGCACTTCTGCTGGTGTGAAGCAGATGTAGAACCGTAGTTGGCACTTCTGCTGGTGTGAAGCAGATGTAGAACCGTAGTTGGCACTTCTGCTGGTGTGAAGCAGATGTAGAACCGTAGTTGGCACTTCTGCTGGTGTGAAGCAGATGTAGAACCGTAGTTGGCACTTCTGCTGGTGTGAAACAGATGTAGAACCGTAGTCGGCACTTCTGCTGGTGTGAAGCAGATGTAGAACCGTAGTTGGCACTTCTGCTGGTGTGAAGCAGATGTAGAACCATAGTTGGCACTTCTGCTGGTGTGAAGCAGATGTAGAACCATAGTTGGCACTTCTGCTGGTGTGAAGCAGATGTAGAACCATAGTTGGCACTTCTGCTGGTGTGAAGCAGATGTAGAACCATAGTTGGCACTTCTGCTGGTGTGAAGCAGATGTAGAACCATAGTTGGCACTTCTGCTGGTGTGAAGCAGATGTAGAACCATAGTTGGCACTTCTGCTGGTGTGAAGCAGATGTAGAACCGTAGTTGGCACTTCTGCTGGTGTGAAGCAGATGTAGAACCATAGTTGGCACTTCTGCTGGTGTGAAGCAGATGTAGAACCATAGTTGACACTTCTGCTGGTGTGAAGCAGATGTAGAACCATAGTTGGCACTTCTGCTGGTGTGAAGCAGATGTAGAACCATAGTTGGCACTTCTGCTGGTGTGAAGCAGATGTAGAACCATAGTTGGCACTTCTGCTGGTGTGAAGCAGATGTAGAACCATAGTTGGCACTTCTGCTGGTGTGAAGCAGATGTAGAACCATAGTTGGCACTTCTGCTGGTGTGAAGCAGATGTAGAACCATAGTTGGCACTTCTGCTGGTGTGAAGCAGATGTAGAACCATAGTTGGCACTTCTGCTGGTGTGAAGCAGATGTAGAACCATAGTTGGCACTTCTGCTGGTGTGAAGCAGATGTAGAACCATAGTTGGCACTTCTGCTGGTGTGAAGCAGATGTAGAACCATAGTTGGCACTTCTGCTGGTGTGAAGCAGATGTAGAACCATAGTTGGCACTTCTGCTGGTGTGAAGCAGATGTAGAACCATAGTTGCACTTTGCTGGTGTGAAGCAGATGAGAACCATAGTTGGAGCTGCGCGGGGAAGAGAGAGACATAGTGGCACTTTGCTGGTGGAAGCAGATGTAGAACCATAGTTGGCACTTCTGCTGGTGTGAAGCAGTGTAGAACTAGCAACATTTTGATAGGCGAAGAAGAACGTGAATGAAGCTGCAAGCGAAAGGCAGTAAAAGAGGGATGAGGCGAAAGTCGAAGAGGCGATGGAGGTAACTCGAGAAGTGGATGAGGCACAGAACTGAAAAGTGAATGAAATGGCTCATTAAACAGGGTGAGTTTTCATCGCGATGTCTCTCTTCATCCAGAACCGCTCATCTCTAGCTACATCCAGAACCTATGATCCATCATTTATCCAAACCCACTGATCTCTCATTACATCCAGACTCGTTTACCCTCTCTGCATACCCACTGACCTGCCACTACAAACCCATTAATATCTCCCTACACACTGAGCTGTCACTACATACCCACTGACCTGCCACTACATACCCATTAATATCTCCCTACACACTGAGCTGTCACTACATACCCACTGAGCTGTCACTACATACCCACTGAGCTGTCACTACATACCCACTGAGCTGTCACTGCATACCCACTGAGCTATCACTGCATACCCACTGAGCTGTCACTACATACCCACTGAGCTGTCACTGCATACCCACTGAGCTGTCACTGCATACCCACTGAGCTGTCACTGCATACCCACTGAGCTGTCACCATACCCACTGAGCTGTCACTCATACCCACTGAGCTGTCACTGCATACCCACTGAGCTGTCACTCATACCCACTGAGCTGTCACTGCATACCCACTGAGCTGTCACTCATACCCACTGAGCTGTCACTCCATACCCACTGAGCTGTCACTCCATACCCACTGAGCTATCACTGCATACCCACTGAGCTGTCACTACATACCCACTGAGCTGTCACTGCATACCCACTGAGCTGTCACTGCATACCCACTGAGCTGTCACTCCATACCCACTGAGCTGTCACTCCATACCCACTGAGCTGTCACTGCATACCCACTGAGCTGTCACTGCATACCCACTGAGCTGTCACTGCATACCCACTGAGCTGTCACTACATACCCACTGAGCTGTCACTGCATACCCACTGAGCTGTCACTGCATACCCACTGAGCTGTCACTCCATACCCACTGAGCTGTCACTCATACCCACTGAGCTGTCACTCATACCCACTGAGCTGTCACTGCATACCCACTGAGCTGTCACTACATACCCACTGAGCTGTCACTACATACCCACTGAGCTGCACTCTCACTAGCTGTCATACCCACTGAGCTGTCACTGCATACCCACTGAGCTGTCACTACATACCCACTGAGCTGTCACTACATACCCACTGAGCTGTCACTACATACCCACTGAGCTGTCACTACATACCCACTGAGCTGTCACTACATACCCACTGAGCTGTCACTACATACCCACTGAGCCCGGGTCACTACATACCCACTGAGCTGTCCCCGACTACATACCCACTGAGCTGTCACTACATACCCACTGAGCTGTCACTACATACCCACTGAGCTGTCACTACATACCCACTGAGCTGTCACTACATACCCACTGAGCTGTCACTACATACCCACTGAGCTGTCACTACATACCCACTGAGCTGTCACTACATACCCACTGAGCTGTCACTACATACCCACTGAGCTGTCACTACATACCCACTGAGCTGTCACTACATACCCACTGAGGCTGTCACTACATACCCACTGAGCTGTCACTACATACCCACTGAGCTGTCACTACATACCCACTGAGCTGTCACAACATACCCACTGAGCTGTCACAACATACCCACTGAGCGGTCACAACATACCCACTGAGCTGTCACAACATACCCACTGAGCTGTCACAACATACCATGGTTGGTGTTCCCTGCAGAGATAGAGAAATTCAGTCAGACTTCAAGGTATACCTGACGATATCCTCAGTGCACTACAGAAGGTGACCCGTAGCTCGGCTGGTATCGCACTCAGCTCACACACTGAGTGTCCGTGGATCGATCCCCGGTACGGGTCGAAACATTGGGTATATTTCCTTACATCTGCGCTCCCTGTTCACCTAGCAGCCAGTGGGTACCTGGGTGTTAGCTGACTGGTGTGAGTCGCGTCCTGGGGTGGTAGTATACCTTACATAGGGACGGGACTTTGAAATGAGCTGACGTAGGATATCAGCTCTTAGCCTGTACAATTTATTTTTGTAAAAAAAAAAAAAAAAAAAAAAATCTTCAAGTTAAACTTGAGAAACTTTAACACTATATATAATAATCGCAGCCAGCAGCTGACTGCGATTATTCTCTATATATACATGTTTGTTTCTGCCTGGTGCAACGCTATAAAAATCGCTTTTGAGGTCAGAACATACAAGAGAATGAAATAGCTTGAGGCCCAATGATGTGCCCAGGTTGGTGTATATATATATATATATATATATAAATTTGTATTTAATGATGAGTTTTACACACAGAAGTTTGGTATGGCAATGGGCAATCCTCTTTCACCTGTTCTTAGTAACTTATATATGGAATTTTCGAAACAAGATTGTTAACACTATCCTTCCCAATAGAGCTAAGTGGTATAGATATGTTGATGATATTTTGTGCCTTATGCCTAAGAATGTAGACATAAACCATTTCCTTGTTAAATTAAATAGCTTAGCTCATTCTATAAATTTTACTGTTGAATTCGAAGTAAATAACTCATTGCCCTTCCTAGATGTTTTTATTATTAAGGGTAACATTGATTTTAAATTTAAAATTTACAGAAAACCTACAAATAATTGTTCCTATGTGCACTATTACTCTTCACATCAAGATAGAGTTAAAGTGTCGGTTTTTCTTCAATGTTTTTGAGAGCTTTACGTATTTGTAGTCTAGAGTTCATAGATGAAGAAATCTCTAAAATTTATGAAATAGCTAATGATTTAAAATACCCTAGAAACATAATTGATAAATCTTTTAAAATAGCTAGGAATACTTTTTACAATCCAAAAGGGACAACCAACCTTATTCAACCAAAAATATGTTGGTTCTCCTTACCATAAAACTTGGTTGATATGCCTTCTTTCTTAAGAATTTTAATATCAAAGTTGTATTTAAAAATCTTGATACAGTAAAAAGACTTTTGATAAAAATTCCCCCAAAATGCTGACGGATGTGTCTATAAGATTCCCTGTAAAATATGCGATAAAGTTTATTATGGTCAAACTGGTAAAAGTCTTGAACTAAGATTAAAACAACATAAATATAGCATTAGAACTGGACAAGATTCTAATGCTCTATTTATTCATGTGAAGACTTTAACCATCCAATTGATTTTCAAAATGCTGAGAAGGTTGTATCAAGCAAGTCCATGGTTGAGAGGAATATAATAGAATCATGTTTCATTAAAAGCAGTTTTGAAAATAATATGAATATTTCTTTTGGTTTATATAAATTGGATTCTTTATAATTAATAAAATTTGGGAGAATTTAATGATAAATTGGACTAATCTTAATTCTTGGGAAGAGTTTCAGGTCCTTTCTGTTTTCCTCTTCACAGAGTCGTGAGATGTTACGCTACTGTGAGGTGTAGTCTTTGTTAGTGTGATGTGACTGTGAGGTGTAGTCTTGCCCCTTATATAAGTCCTCTTGTCATGTTTCCTTTTATAGTTCCTTGATAATGTGAGTAGTCACGAAAGCGCTTGGAATTCTCTATTTTTCATAGTGGTTGTCTTGCATATTCTGATATCACCTGATTACTGTGATCTTTTCTATATATATATATATATATATATATATATATATATATATATATATATATATATATATATATATATACATGCACATACCGAGAGGTGTGTGTATTCATTGATAAGCTAGTTCATACACTGACTCAGTGTATATACTGGTAGATTACATAAATCCTTATTTGAGGGATTAATGTATTCCTGACTGATGGTGTACATGTGAAACGCAGCTTCAATGTCCCTCGTGCAGTCGATAACTTTCAAACCAAGTGTACAACCCGCACGCACGCATGCACACGCACATCTCGCACATTAAGAGTCGTCTTGGTTAAGACAGGTAAGGCAAGACGGTCGTCTTAGGAAAATTTACTCGATTAAAACTTTTAAAGCGAGAAGAGACAACAGTAAGAAACCCAGCAGACTGAACAATATGTAAACAAGCGGGAGACATTATACGTACAAGTATGTGCAGTAAGACGCAATGTGGGGTTCGTGACATTTGCTTGAGTGAGAGTTTCGTCCACCAGGGGACTGATAATGTTCCTGGTAGCTAAAACGTTTTCTCAGTAAATTGTCATGAATTAAATACTGTGTCAAATTCATGTGTACTGAACACTGTACAATACACTGTCAAATAACCACGTTTTCATTCTAATGTCAAGGTCACACATGGTACAGTCCTCAGCCAGAGTGAAATACTGACCTTGCCTGGGAGGAGGATCTGTTGATTCACACTCAGGACACAATGAAAACTTCTTTACCGTCACTCGCAGGCAGCCACATCACATCAGCAGCCACACCACATCAGCAGCCACACCACATCAGCAGCCACATCAGCAGCCACATCAGCATCGCAGCAGAGACAAAACTTTACATTCCTTCACCAGGCTTTTCCACTCATTCTCGCCGTGCGAAGCGAGAGCTTCAGCCACCAGGCCACGGGGCACTCGTGGCATATTGGCATATTATAAAACCCGTCGCATATTATAAAACGTATACTTTACAACACGTATTTTTTGTAACGCATGTTTTCTAACATATATTTTAAAAATACATCCACTTGCTTTTCTGACTTCTACAAGGTTTCAACACTAACTAAAATGTCATTTAACTCGCGATAATTCCCTTTAATTCGTTAAATTACGGAGAAAACACAAGCGACTGACACTGGTGGAGGAACCCCAAGAACTAATTGGAAGATGTATGTTTTAGTTAGGTGTTCCTGATCTACCCCAGACTTCCCATCCAAGCACATTCTGGCCCAATCAGAAACCTAGAATGACGTGTCAAGCCAATCAAATTTCAGGAGTGACTCGTAACTGCCCTGAGCCGCTTGTTAGCCGCTTGTTATAATTAAGGGAATGGAAGGCATTTAGGCTTAATTCAGGAAATTGAGCACAGATCCAATTTCCTAGATCAAGAGTCCCTCGTTCTCGTTCTCTCTCTCTCTCTGTCTCTTTGTCTGTCTGTCTGTCTCTCTCTCTCTCTCTCTCTCTCTCTCTCTCTCTCTCTCTCTCTCTCTCTCTCTCTCTCTCTCTCTCTCTCTCTCTCTCTCTCTCTCTCTCTCTCTCTCTCTCTCTCTCTCTCTCCCTCCATGAACGACTCAGGATCCGCACCTATATAGTTTGTTATTATTATCTTTTAAACAGTAAGCAAAAAACCCTAAGGAAAGGTCTTAATCCTGTGAAGACGTGTTTAGTACCACACTAAAGCATTTTAAACGAGTCTGAGAGAGTTCCCTGACAGCGTCAGGACACTTGGTGAGCTCTTGAAGATGCTTGATATCTCCAGAAGATCACCTGGCCGGTTGGTCGCTGGTGAGCGGCTGGGGTGGCAGAATAGGTATCGTGTGTCTCCTGTCTACTTGATGTCTACCTGTTGTCGCTTCCTGGGTCCGTAGCACATGCATAGACCAGGCCTGGTTCATAGCCTAATAACACACACACACACACACACACACAAATAATTGTGTGTCATTGCATTGCAATTGTCATGAAGCAGGATAGGTAAATATGTTTTTAGTAGGTAACTACGTAGCGATCATTTCTGCTAACACGTTCTGTAACATTCTCTGGTGTATGAATCTACAGATTGACATATAGTTAATCTGATTCATATAATAATGCGAGATTACATATAGCTTGAGTTTGGGCTTAGGTAAAATGATTCCATACGATAATAGATTAGCTGATATCGATTAGATGCGGTTTTGGGCTGACTACTGTGTTTCCTTATTCTGTAATTTGTTTTCTATAAACCTCTGAAGTACCCACCTCCCCTTACGCCGGACGGGTGTGAGGGGACAGGGGGGGTCGGAACTGGGGTCGGTGGCGGCCCTCACTCTGTCACGGGTTACCACTGATACCGTCTGCCTTGTCTCAGAGAATTTCCCCTCCTAGTTGTTGCTGTCTTGCAACATTACATAGCTCCTGATGACGCATGATAGTGCGAAGGATCTATAAGTAAAGATTTCCATCCCCATATATATATATATATATATATATATGTGTGTGTGTGTGTGTGTGTGTGTGTAATTAATTCAGTGTAATACAAAACTGGGAAATATATCTGGCTGTTGCTCTTATTATGCAACTAGAATAAGGTAACAGCACATTGCCGATGCATCAAGTTTTTCTTATAAATAGTCCGTGGCACCAGAGTGGCTCAGCTGTTCTAGGAAGGACGTCACCGGGCGGTCCCGGTGTTCTAGGAAGGACGTCACCGGGCGGTCCCGGTGTTCTAGGAAGGACGTCACCGGGCGGTCCCGGTGTTCTAGGAAGGACGTCACCGGGCGGTCCCGGTGTTCTAGGAAGGACGTCACCGGGCGGTCCCGGTGTTCTAGGAAGGACGTCACCGGGCGGTCCCGGTCTAGCACATGTTGATGACTTGGGTTTGTTCGGTCTCTTAACGTGTAAATAAAATGTGCGTGAACGCTAAACAAATGTAGAGAAGATCCTAGAAATTTTGTA
>WNWK01009568.1:67500-75760 GCA_009830355.1 Cherax destructor
TGTCTTGCCAGAGGGGTGCTTTACACTACAGTTATAAAACTGCAACATTAACACCCCTCCTTCCGAGTGCAGACACTGTACTTCCCATCTCCAGGACTCAAGTCCGGCCTGCCGGTTTCCCATAATCCTTCATAAATGTTACTTTGCTCACACTCCAACAGCACGTCAAGTATTAAAAACCATTTGTCTCCATTCACTCTTATCAAATACGCTCACGCATGCTTTCTGGAAATCCAAGCCCCTCGCACACAAAATCTCTTTTACCTCCTCCCTCCAACCTTTCCTAGGCCGACCCCTACCCCGCCTTCCCTCCACTACAGATTTATACACTCTCGAAGTCATTCTGTTTCGTTCCATTCTCTCTACATGTCCGAACCACCTCAACAACCCCTCCTCAGCCCTCTGGATGATAGTTTTGGTAATCCCGCACCTCCTCCTAATTTCCAAACTCCGAATTCTCTGCATTATATTCACACCACACATTGACCTCAGACATGACATCTCCACTGCCTCCAGCCTTCTCCTCGTTGCAACATTCATCACCCATGCTTCATACACATATAAGAGTGTTGGTATAACTATACTTTCATACATTCCCTCTTTACTTCCATGGACAAAGTTCTTTGTCTCCACAGACTCCGAAGTGCACCACTCACCCTTTTTCCCTCATCAAATCTATGGTTCACCTCATCCTTCATAGATCCATCTGCTGACATGTCCACTCCCAAATATCTGAATACATTCACCTCCTCCATACTCTGTCCCTCCAATCTGAAATCCAATCTTTCGTCACCTAATCTTTTTGTTATCCTCATCACCTTACTCTTTCCTATATTCACTTTCAATTTTCTTCATTTACATACCCTACCAAATTCATCCACCAACCTCTGCAACTTCTCTTCAGAATCTCCCAAAAGCACAGTGTCATCATCAAAAAGCAACTGTGACAACTCCTAATTTGTATTTGATTCTTTGTCTTTTAACCCCACACCTCTTGCCAAGACCCTCGCATTCACTTCTCTTACAACCCCCATCTATAAATATATTGAACAACCACGGTGACATCACACATCCTTGTCTAAACCCCACTTTTACTGGGAAATTGTCCCCCTCCCTCCTACACACTCTAACCTGAGCCTCACTATCCTCATAAAAACTCTTCACTGCTTTCAGTAACCTTCCTCCTATTCCATACACCTGCAACATCTGCCACATTGCCCCCCTATCCACCCTATCATACGCCTTTTCCAAATCCATAAATGCCACAAAAACCTCTTTACCCTTATCTAAATACTGCTCACCTATATGCTTGACTGTAAACACTTGGTCTACATACCCCCTACCTTTCCAAAAGCCCCCTTGTTCATCTGCTATCCTGCTCTCCGTCTTACTCTTAATTCTTTCAATAATAACTCTACCATACACTTTACCTGGTATACTCAACAAACTTATTTCCCTATAATTTTTGCACTCTCTTTTGTCCCCTTTGCCTTTATACAAAGGAACAATACACACTCTCTGCCAGTCCCTAGATACCTTACCTTCTTCCATACATTTATTAAATAATAGCACCAACCACTCCAAAACTATATCCCCGCCTGCTTTTAACATTTCTATCTTTATCCTATCAATCCCAGCTGTCTTACCCCCTTTCATTCTACCCACTGCCTCACGAACTTCCCCCACACTCACAACTGGCTCTTCCACACTCCTACAAGATGTTATTCCTCCTTATCCTGTACACGAAATCACAGCTTCCCTGTCTTCATCAACATTTAACAACTCCTTAAAATATGCCCTCCATCTTCCCGATACCTCTAACTCTCCATTTAATAACTCTCCTCTCCTATGTTTAACTGTCAAATCCATTTGTTCCCTATGCTTCCTCAACTTATTAATCTCACTCCAAAACATTTTCTTATTTTCAACAAAATTTGTTGATAACATCTCACCCACTCTCTCATTTGCTCTCTTTTTACATTGCTTCACCACTCTCTTAACCTCTCTTTTTCTCTCCATATACTCTTCCCTCCTTGCATCACTTCTACTTTGTAAAAACCTCTCATATGTTAACTTTTTCTCCCTTACTACTCTCTTTACATCATCATTCCACCAATCGCTCTTCTTCCCTCCTGCACCCACTTTCCTGTAACCACAAACTTCTGCTGAACACTCTAACACTACATTCTTTAACCTACCTCATACATCTTCGACCCCATTGCCTACACTCTCACTAGCCCATCTATCCTCCAATAGTTGTTTATATCTTACCCTAACTGCCTCCTCTTTTAGTTTATAAACCTTCACCTCTCTCTTAGTTACTGCTTCTATTTTCCTTGTATCCCATTTACCTTTTACTCCCACTTTAGCTACAACTAAAAGTGATCTGATATATCTGTGGCCCCTATGTAAACATGTACATCCTGAAGTCTACTCAAGTCTTTTATCTACCAATACGTAGTCCAACAAACTTCTGTCAATACGCCCTACATCATATATTGTATACTTATTTATCCTCTTTTTCTTAAAATATGTATTACCTATAACTAAACCCCTTTCTATACAAAGTTCAATCAAAGGGCTCCCATTATCATTTACACCTGGCACCCCAAACTTACCTACCACACCCTCTCTACATGTTTCTCCTACTTTAGCATTTAGGTCCCCTACCACAATTATTCTCTTATTTGGTTCAAAAGTTCCTATACATTCGCTTAACATCTCCCAAAATCTCTCTCTCTCCTCTACACTCCTCTCTTCTCCAGGTGCATACACGCTTATTATGACCCACTTTTCGCATCCGATCCTTATTTTAATCCACATAATCCTTGAATTTATGCATTTATATTCCCTCTTCTCCTTCCATAACTGGTCCTTCAACATTATTGCTACCCCTTCCTTAGGTCTAACTCTCTCAGATACTCTGACTTAATCCCATTTATTTATATATATATATATATATATATATATATATATATATATATATATATATATATATATATATATATATATATATATATATATATATATATATATATATATATATATATATAGGTACCTTGATTTTTCAATCCTATCTAAACACAAATCTGATGTCAACACGCAATGAATGTTCCACTTTATTACTACTGAATTTACAAGAGAATTCGATAAATGCTCTCCTCTCTCTCTCTCTCTCTCTCTCTCTCTCTCTCTCTCTCTCTCTCTCCTCGTACTGTACCTTTCCCTGTGCAAGGGAGTTTCAAATTATATTGAAATAGAGCAGAGAAAAACTGAATATATATATATATATATATATATATATATATATATATATATATATATATATATATATATATATATATATATATATATATATATATATATATATATATATTAATGAAAACACGAAACGAGTGATTTTGAATCATAAACAGATAAACAGAACTGCAGCTGGCCGAGGCTCGATCCTGCGTCACCTTGTCCAGCCCCATGAGAAGCCACACAGCGTACACATTGCCCTAACCATTACACTACCAATCCTACAAACAACATCAGTCTAGCGAACTAGATTTGGTTCATGATGCGAGGACATTTGTGGTTATGGTAAGCTCAGAGCTAAGAGTAGATTGAACCGTTTTGTCAGTGAACCAGTAATCCCCACAGGGTTCATTGACAAAAACGAGTTTCAACTTAAAGAACATCAGTTACAGTTCCGTGGCTGGAACAGTTCACCAAAAACTCACACTTGGGAGAGAAACCTCATGACGACGTTTCGGTCTGTCCTGGACCAATGTCGACTCACGTACAAATTTAATTTTTTAGTTTATTTTTAAGGGGTCACATCCTAAAGCCGAGGCATAATACCGTCCTGTAGCTGTTTCGGACTATTACTAACAATAATAACAGTAATAATAATAATAATAATAATAATAATAATAATAATAATAATAATAATAATAATAATAATAATATATATTATTATTATTATTATTATATTATTATTATTATAAGAGGGGCGCTCAACCTGTATAAGTCAAACGTTGTGTTCTTTCAATCAGGTTCTCTCCCCTGGAGGTGACTCTGACATTACACTACTAAAGGACTTTCTTTTACCACGTGACATTCGCTTCATTTGATCAAAAGAACAATGAATTTGTGCACAATATTACCTAGATAATGCTGCTTTGCTGTCTAAAACGGGAACTGGCCATTCCTTTTTTAATAGACTTACTCCAAACTTGCTTTACACGAGCTTACGACGACGTTTCGGTCCGACATGAACCATTTACAATGGTACAAGTCAGACGGAAACGTCATCATAAGATTTTCTCTCTCCTACGTGCGGGTTATTTATGTAGTTTTCCAGTCACGGTATTGTGCCTTTTTGTTTTTTTTCCACGACGGTTTTTTCTTTAGGGAAATATGGACAGTCTCAGTGTAATATCGTATTGTAAGAACAGGACCATGTCGGTAATTCTACCAATATTATTACAGTATTCAGATAAACGGGATATAACAGTAGAGAATCAGAGAGTAAAGTCATTATCGCCATAGGAATTTTTAGCATTCATTTCCTGTTGATATATTTTAATTCCACGGCAAGTGAATGCTGTCCCATTTATCACCGAAGATGCTATCAGATAAGGGAAAGATAGCGGTGACGACCGCATCCGTGAGCAATTTTGCAAAGAATTCTCCGTAGTTAACATTCTCGACGATATATTTGCATTAACAAAATATAGGATCAGTGAAGGATTAACATGAGAAATGTTTATTGAATACTATATATGTTGCCATAATACCAACCACTGTATTAACAAGTTATACAAGGAAAATATGGAGTTAATGAGTAACATGGGGGCAGTGGTGGTACTCAGTTATCAGTGACGTTTCACTACATTTCATAGATTATGTGTAAAAAATAATGGTAGTATATCTGCAGGTGCAGAGGACGTGACGGGTGCCTGATGGCTGGGTGTTCTCTCTAGCCAGGCAGTAGTTCAGTCACTTCTCTGCTGGGCACGAAGTGTGTTGCGACCTCCTCAAGGTGGGTACTGACAGTTTTTAGTCTTATTTGTGACACTACTCTTGCAGTTACAGTCTTGCCATCATTTGTGACCCAAGTCTTGGGGCAATAAATAACAGGTTTCCCCATGGTTTTGAAAGTACTATTTTATTAAATACCATAGTTCAGTGAAGCCGTCAATCATTATACACACTGGTGAACATAGCACCGCATATGCTCTCATTCTCGTTCTCTAAGTCTTGGCGCAGTCTAACGTTAGTTAGTTACCATTTTGTCCTAGGCACATGTCGATTTGACACTAGGCCTGTTGTATGTATGTGTGTGTGTGTGTGTAGGAAACACTTCAAATGTTTCGCCTCCGGGTGAACCCGGGCCCTCCGCATCAGGCTGAGCTTTGCCATCAGGCCACCGGGGGTGTGTGTGTGTGTGTGTGTGTATTCACCTATTTGTGGTTGCAGGAGTCGATTCACAGCTCCTAGCTCTGCCTCTTCGCTGGTCGGTACTAGGTCCACTCTATATCTGCTCCATGAGCTTTATCGTATTTCTTCTTGTGTGTGTGGGGGGATGAAGTGTGAAACTGCAATGAAATGTTAGAAGCTGCTTTTCCACAGTGTCTACGCAATGAGAGATATGTTTCAGCCATTGCATACACACTGAAAGTGTGGGTATCTCCACGTATATTTGCACCAAGAGGAATGAAATTTAGTTTGTTTACAAGATGTGTAATTCTAAGTGCAAATTCAACTGGAGATGTTTAGCTTTCTGTGTATATACTATAAAATGTGTTTGTATGTATGGTGCATGAATGTGTGTATGTGTTGAGGGTATTCACCAGACAGACATAGTACCCACTAGACCACTATATTACAAGAACAATGGACACATTAGAAAAGGTTAATGGTATGAAATAACCTTGTAACTGGGTCTGAATACATTTAGGCAATAGGCTGAATCACTTTAAATACAGCGTCCACTGTTTTTTTAACGTGGAGATATATATATACATAAACTACTAGAAGCCGTTGATATTCGATCCAATGACAAACCATAATTTAGGTGGTGGGTGTTGCTCACTGGTGGGCACGGTGTCTACTTGTTTACCAAACGAGAATTCACATCAATGGCTAGGTTATTACTGATAAAAAATCTCTTGGACCAATTCAGATCAAATAAACAGATTAGCTTGTGCTCACTGTTCACGTGCTTCCTGTCTTGGAAAAATATAATCATGGATCAACTTCTATACACCTCGAAGGGGCAAACGTATTCTGTATTAAATAATATTGATTTATTATGTAATATATACAAAGGCTTTATATTACACAATAATGATTATTGTCTTGCAGGAAAGAATGGTGACTGACCAACTCCTTTACACTACGAAGGGGCCAAAGCCCACCGTGCTCTGGCTTCCTGGTAATGGAAGAAACATCGTTCCTGATCTCAGCTCTTACCGCCCCTTTGATCGCATCGTCCGCACCGTCCACTTACACGAAGCTCTCGACGTCTGCGTCTGCCATAGAATGATTCCAAAACATATCATTAGTCTCTGTACCCTTAATAAGAGACACTTGAAACCCAATCATCCTTGTAAGAAGCTGCGCGTCCTTTGGTTCGGTGCACAGTATCCAGAAGATGACGAAGAAGAGCACGACTGGTATGGTAATGTTTCATTCACAATGCCTGTCGACCTTCTCATGAAACATTGGAAGTATTGTTACTTTGTGGAGATAATGTCAGCTCCGACGCACACGACCACGCGGCTGCTTGTCACTAACACAGATTACTCCTCAGTGCTGATTAAGTACGACCCCTGCACAGGGGGCGGACCCTGGTATAAAACCTCTAGTGGTCATCTGGGACTAATCGACTGCCGGCGCTATAACAATATAGGCTTTAACAGACACGGTAACACTTTGGAGTTTATGATCGAAGTCACACGTTCTGGTGAAAGGAAAATCTTAGAAACATGCGAAATTTCTTTCAAGAATCATTCGAAAGCGAGAGATAAGAGCCTCTCACATGTCTGCCATCGTTTCCAGAAACCCGAATTGTGTTGTCCATCGCCAGTCGCAAGAGCCATCGGTTCTAGGATATTCTTTCATGAACATACTCGTCTGACGAAGGTCACTTCCATCGCTAAGCCTCGCCTCTCAGAAAGTGCTCAGCTCTACCTCCAGTGTTACCTCACCATGGATGGAGCTCCTTCTGTACCTAAGCCCCTTCCTTTTCCTGCACCTTCTGTACCTATGTATGCTCCACCCTCTCATAAATCCCATTAACCAACACGCCCAACAATTTGTCCTGATGTTTCAACGGAATCCTTTCTGTTCGCAGCCTCATCGAGGAGCGCTGCTCGCCAATGGGGCAAATAGCAAAGACTCAAAGTTCGGATTTGCGATTCATTCCTTCGGACTTTCTCCTGGCGTTGGAGTATAGCAGAAGGCAACAGGAAAATGGCGAAAATGGAAATATTAATGGTCGGACTGTCCAGCATCAGCTGGGCAACCTCCCAAACCAGGAAGTCAATGGTCAGAATGGATTGCCACAATTCATTAGGATTCCTCCTTTCCCTGTTGGAATGTTCCAGTCTCATAACTATCAAGGCCACAGTGGTATATTCCAGCACAGTTGGGGTCCTATTTACCCAGGAATGTTACAAGATAATTTCCCTAATCATCCTGAAATTATCCAGCAAAACTTGGATTCAGGTCACCCTGGAAGGTTTCACCACAGCTGGGGATAAGTCAGCTGCTCATTGGATATTACATGGGAATTATGATTTATTCATGTTCTATAATGTAAACTTGATTTATCTTGAATCTACGAGTATACATATCGTGAAAAAAAAACAATACCGTGACTGGAACAATACACAAATAACCCGCACAAAGATCAATGGTTCAAGTCCGATCGAAACGTCGTCATAAGTTTTTCTTCTATGTGCAGGTTATATGTGTATAGGTATTGTGCTCTGTGGTTTGTTGATTTTTATTATCTTATGAGGGGATAATGAATATGCACAGAAAATAACTGGCTATAATGAATGTGTACAACAAACAAGAGAAAATAATGAAGGTGTACAACAAACATGTGATAATGAAGGTGTACAGAAAAACAACTGAAAATGAAGGTATACAATCATACTATACTGTAAATACATTAGCCAGTTGTATTGCCATGTATTTTTATTTGCTTTTGTAGAATCAATATGTAAAACTGGATGACTCTTCCCAAATGCTCTGTATTTTT
>WNWK01009569.1:0-75758 GCA_009830355.1 Cherax destructor
AAGTGGGCACCTGTGACGAGTGGGGTTCCACAGGGGTCAGTCCTAGGACCTGTACTGTTTTTGGTATATGTGAATGACATAACGGAAGGGATAGACTCAGAAGTGTCCCTGTTTGCAGATGATGTTAAGTTAATGAGAAGAATTAAATCAGTCGAGGATCAGGCAGAACTGCAAAGAGACATGGACAGGCTACAAGCCTGGTCCAGTAACTGGCTCCTTGAATTTAACCCTGCCAAATGTAAAGTCATGAAGATCGGGGAAGGGCAAAGAGGACTGCAGACAGAGTATAGTCTAGGTGGCCAAAGACTGCAAACCTCACTCAAGGAAAAAGATCTTGGGGTGAGTATAATACCGAGCACATCTCCTGAGGCACACATCAATCAGATAACTGCTGCAGCATACGGGCGGCTGGCAAACCTAAGAATAGCGTTCCAATACCTCACTAAGGAATCGTTCAAGACTCTGTACATCATATACGTCAGGCCCATACTGGAGTATGCAGCACCAGTTTGGAACCCACACCTGGTCAAGCACGTCAAGAAATTAGAGAAAGTGCAAAGGTTTGCAACAAGACTAGTCCCAGAGCTACGGGGATTGTCCTACGACGAAAGGTTAAGGGAAATCGGCCTAACAACACTAGAGGACAGGATGGTTAGGGAAGACATGATAACGACATATAAAATACTGCGAGGAATAGATAAGGTGGACAGAGACAAGATGTTCCAGAGAGGGGACACAGAAACAAGGGGTCACAATTGGAAGTTGAAGACTCCTATGAGTCAAAGGGATGTTAGGAAGTATTTCTTCAGTCATAGAGTTGTCAGGAAGTGGAATAGCCTAAAAAGTGACGTAGTGGAGGCAGGAACCATACATAGTTTTAAGACGAGGTTTGATAAAGCTCATGGAGCAGGGAGAGAGATGACCTAGTAGCAATCAGTGAAAAGGCGGGGCCAGGAGCTATGACTCGACCCCTGCAACTACAAATAGGTGAGTACATACCTGTCAGGAAAACAGCAGCGAGTCATGGTACGTGGCGAGGTGTCAGAGTGGGCGCCTGTGACAAGTGGGGTTCCACAGGGGTCAGTCCTAGGACCGGTGATGTTTCTGGTATTTGTGAACGACATGACGGAAGGAACAGACTCCGAAGTGTCCATGTTTGCAGATGATGTGAAGTTGATGAGAAGAATTTAATCGGACGAGGACCAGGCAGAACTACAAAGGGATCTGGACAGGCTGAAAGCCTGGTCCAGCAATTGGCTCCTGGAGTTCAACCCCACCAAGTGCAAAGTCATGAAGATTGTGGAAGGGCAAAGAAGACCGCAGACGGAGTACAGTCTAGGGGGCCAGAGACTACAAACCTCACTCAAGGAAAAAGATCTTGGGGTGAGTATAACACCAGGCACATCTCCTGAGGCGCACATCAACCAAATAACTGCTGCAGCATATGGGCGCCTAGCAAACCTAAGAACAGCATTCCGACATCTTAATAAGGAATCGTTCAGGACCCTGTACACTTGTACATTAGACCCATATTGTAGTATGCAGCACCAGTTTGGAACCCGCACTTAGCCAAGCACGTAAAGAAACTAGAGAAAGTTCAAAGGTTTGCAACAAGACTAGTCCCGGAGCTAAGGGGTATGTCCTACGAGGAGAGGTTAAGGGAAATCGACCTGACGACACTGGAGGACAGGAGAGTTAGGGGGGGACATGATAACGACATATAAAATACTGAGAGGAATTGACAAGGTGGACAGAGACAGAATGTTCCAGAGGTGGGACACAGCAACAAGGGGACACAGTTGGAAGTTGAAGACTCAGATGAATCACAGAGATGTTAGGAAGTATTTCTTCAGTCACAGAGTTGTCAGGAAGTGGAATAGTTTGGGAAGTGATGTAGTGCAGGCAGGATCCATTTATAGCTTTAAGAAGAGGTATGATAAAGTGAAGTTTCGGGGCCAGGAGCTATGACTCGACCCCTGCAACCACAACTAGGTGAGTATACCTATATATATATATATATATATATATATATATATATATATATATATATATATATATATATATATATATATATATATATATATATATATATATTATAATTTGTCATGGTATGTGTTTGACTAGCCGGGGATCGAACCCGTGTTGTTTTAGCCCGCCTCATGGTGAGCGAAAATTAACCCACTGGACCATCTAATCCTACGAACTGGCTGGTCCAGTGGGTTAGAGCGTCGTTAATTTTCGCTCACCATGAGGCGGGCTAAAACAACACGGGTTCGAAAACAGGAACACTGCAGCAGGCCTACTGGCCCATGCTAGGCAAGTACATCTCTAATCCACCCAATCTTGTTTTTAAAGCTACCCAAAATTCTCGCTTCAGTGACAATGAAGGTACTCGGGAGTTTGTTCCTCTCATCCACAACTCGACCACCAAACCAGCGCTTTCCTATATCCATTCTAAATCTATTTTTTCATAACGTGAATCCACTGTTGTAAGTTTTGTCTTGGTTGGATTTTTCCAGCACGTTGCTGTGTAATCACTATTGGTTCTGCTCTTCACTAGGGTCTACTGCAGGAGGCCAACGCTCTGAGTGCCCCCTACCTGTTTCACCAGGACAAGTTCTACGATGTGAGCTTCGACACGGGGAACAAGAGCATTCAGTGCGGACGTAAAGCAGATGCTTTTAAGCTCTACCTCACCCTCTCCCTCCATGGTCTGAGACACATTGAAGAACGTGTGGACGCAGCCTTCAGTGCTGCTAGGTAAGTCGCAGGGAATACTCTCATGCTTGGAGTCCAGTCCCTGGACCAGTTATGTGCCTCTGTAATCTTTTGACTACCGCCCACAGGATGGGTATGGGGTGCATAATAAAGATATTAAACTAACATGCTGTTTCGTGGACATAACGCTACACAACCCGCATATAGAAGAGAGGAGCTTATAATAATAATAATAATAATAATAATAATAGTTTATTTTGACATGATACAATGCTGTTATTTAGACATGATATATAGGTATAAATGAGGTGTACATGCCAAAAGCCCCTAATATGCTGTGCATTGTGGGCATTCTTAAGACTAATTAATAGTAGACTACATGGTAAAAAAATATGGTTGATAATTTACAAAATAGGTATAATTGTGTATGTAAGTTGTAAATTTTGAACATTAGTTGAACATAATAATTTATTAATTGTTGCAATGTAATTAATTGAATGAGATCAAACAATTTAAAACAATTTGTTGCATTGCAATTTCAGTTTATATGGTCATTATATAAGTTAATGTTATAGAAACAGTTAGCTCAATATGCATTATTTATAATAGGTTTTTACATTTTAGTGATTAATCAACTTTGTTGGGGATATTTGATATTGAGCATTTAGGTTTGGGTGAGAAGGTGGTTTTTTAGCATCGTTTTGAATTGGGGTACAGGTAGGGTTTCTTTGGCAATGACAGGTAATGAATTCCAAATTTTCGTGCCTTTTATATGCATTGAGTTTTTGCATAGTGTTAGATGGACACGGGGAACATCGAGGAGTGATCTGTGTCTAGTGTTATGGTCATGTGTCCTGTTAAAATTGGTAAGGAGAAGTTTGAGTGGTAGGTTAATATTTGCATAGAGTGTTCTATGTATGTAATAGGCACAGTAAAAAGTATGGATGTCTTGTATGGTGAGTAAGTTTAGGTTTTTGAATATTGGTGGAGTATGTTGTCTGGATTCCTAAGAATTTTCCCTCTGTGAGTTTTGCGATAGGGGACCCGTTTATCATTATGTTAAGTGGTACGTTTGTAGCTCTGTTCCCAAACTGAATAAAATAGGTTTTATCAATATTGAGAGTAAGTTTGTTGGTTATCATCCAGGTAGATATTTTCTGCAATTCAGTATTTGCAGTGTTGGCTAGTGTGTCTGGGTTTGGGTGCGAGATAACGTATGTAGTGTCATCTGCAAATAGTATGGGTTTGAGTAGTTGAGATGCATTTGGTGAGTCGTTAATGTAAATGAGAAAGAGAAGGGGGCCAAGAACATTTCCCTGTGGGACACCTACGGTAATAGTTTGCGCAGTGGAGCTAGCTCCATTTGTGTACACATATTGGCTTCTGTTGCTAAGGTATGATTTTAGGTAGTTGAGGGAGTGTCCTCTTATACCATAGTGTGATAATTTTAGGTGTAATAGATCATGGTCAACTGTATAAAAAGCTTTACGTAAATCAATGAAGATTCCCACTGGGATTTCTTTTTTCTCTAGAGCAGTGTAAATTATTTCTAGCATGTGTATAATAGCATCATTTGTATTTTTATTAGGCCTGAATCCAAATTGACTGGTTGAGTACGTTGTTGGAGGTGAGGTAGGAATATATCTGTCTATGAATTAATTTTTCAAAGATTTTGGAGAGAAGGGGTAAGTTAGATATCTGCCTGTAGTTATTCATGTCTGTTTGATCTCCTTTATGTGTGGGGGTGACCCTCGCTATTTTAAGTATTGATGGGAAGGTAGAGGATTCAATTGATTTGTTAAAGAGTGTTGCAATAATTGGTGAGAGAACTTGAGAGGCTTTTTTGTATATAAACGGTGGTAAGTTATTTAGGTCTCCTGCCTTGTTTTTTATTGTGTTGATTATAAGTGAAACTTCTATTGGGTTGGTCGGGGCTAGGAATAGTGTGTTCGGATAGGTGCCAGTGAGATAGTCGTTAGGTGGAGTATTTGAACTTGGGATTTTGCTTGCCAGCTTTTTACCTATGGTGGAGAAGAAATCATTGAGTTTGTTTGCTGTTTCAATAGGTGGGAGTAGGGGTTCATCTGGTTTTGTTAGCTTGATTATTCTGTTTGTGGATATCTTTTTAGTTCCTAGAATTTCAGATAGGGTTTTCCAGGTCTTTTTTATATCACCTTTTAAGTTATGTAATCTGTTCTCATAGTACAGTTTTTTTTTACCTTCTTAACAGGCTGGTTAGGTTAGATGAGTAACGTTTTGTTATTTTTCTTATTTTCAACAAAATTTGTTGATAACATCTTATCCACTCTCTCATTTGCTCTCTTTTTACATTGCTTCACCACTCTCTTAACCTCTCTTTTTCTATCCATATACTCCTCCCTCCTTGCATCACTTCTACTTTGTAAAAACCTCTCATATGCTAACTTTTTCTCCCTTACTACTCTCTTTACATCATCATTCCACCAATCGCTCCTCTTCCCTCCCGCACCCACTCGCCTGTAACCACAAACTTCTGCTGAACACTCTAATACTACATTCTTAAATCTACCCCATATATTTTCGACCCCATTGCCTACACTCTCACTAGCCCATCTATCCTCCAATAGTTGTTTATATCTTACCCTAACTGCCTCCTCTTTTAGTTTATAAACCTTCACCTCTCTCTTACTGCTTCTATTTTCCTTGTATATTCCTAACTTAATATATGTTAGTGTAAAGTTATTATCTGACATTTGCGAGTGGAAACAAATGACATCCGCTTTCCGGCAGTGTAGAATTTCCGGTGGTAGCCCAGAACCTAACCTACACACTATGTAAAATTGTCGCCACTTCACAAAATATAAAATTATCACCACTACACACTGTATAAAACTATCACAACTAAACACTTTAATAAATTATCACTGCTACTCACTATATAAAATTATTACCACTACAATCTATATAAAGTTATCTCCGCTACTCACTCTATAAAACTATCACCTCCACGTATTTTCTATAACTATCACGTCTACACACTAGACAAAACTATCATAACTCGACACTAAACAAACTATCACCACATCACACTAGAGAAAACTATCACAAATATATAAAACTATCACCACTATACTTATTAAAAATTATCATCACTATACACTTTGTAAAACTATCACAACCACTCAATATACAAAACTATCACCACTACATAATATTTAAAACTATGACCACAGTCATTGTGGCTCATATGTTGGTTTACGTGTGGGTAGCAGTGGCAGCATGGTCATGGACCAAGCCATGTGGTCGCTAACCCCTGAAACCTCATCCAGGTATATCCAGGTATACATCTCACTAAACATAACCAACACCACTATATACTAGACAAATATGCTATTGCATCCGTCTTCAAGAGTATTCTCAGTGTTAAACTATATTCTAGACAAATATACTATTTTGTCCCTCTTCAAGAGCCTTTTCAGTGGTATTTGTTAAGTCAAGTTTTAACTGAATATACTTATCAATCTTCCCACTAATCCAATCGTGTTTATTGTGACTTAATGGACGGAAAACAAAACATCCTGGAGAACCTGATTACGTGTCAGTCGCTCACTGAGCAAATTTTGGCCTTAAAGGAGCAACTACTAAGTCTTCCCAAAATTTGGCGAAGATCACCTCGAAAATTGGTCCTACTGCAGATGTGTGAAGAAGAAATAAAAAATATCAAAGAAATTCAGAAAAAAATTAATGACTGAGTTCCTCACTCTGGTACCTTGGCAGCAGTCTGGATGTCTAGGTGAATACTAAAATACCAGAAACCTCAAAAATAACCTTATTTTTATTTTGTATTGTTTTATTTTTTAAGGAAGTGAATAATTAATGTTCTTAGTGCGATTAAAAAAAAAGGAAAAAGATAGTGGCAATGTATGATATAATTTAAAAGGAAGTTAATAAGATGTAGTGTGGTTATGAATATATTAATAACATCTGAGAAGAAGTTAAGATCAAGAAAGATGTAGTGTGGCTATGAATATATTAATAACATCTGAGAAGAAGATAAGATCAAGAAAGATGTAGTGTGGCTATGAATATATTAATACTATCTGAGAAGAAGTTAAGATCAAGAAAGATGTAGTGTGGCTATGAGTATATTAATACCATCTGAGAGGAAGATAAGATCAAGAAAGATGTAGTGTGGCTATGAATATATTAATAACATCTGAGAAGAAGTTAAGATCAAGAAAGATGTAGTGTGGCTATGAATATGTTAATAACATCTGAGAAGAAGTTAAGATCAAGAAAGATGTAGTGTGGCTATGAATATATTAATAACATCTGAGAAGAAGTTAAGATCAAGAAAGATGTAGTGTGGCTATGAATATATTAATACCATCTGAGAAGAAGTTAAGATCAGGAAAGATGTAGTGTGGCTATGAATATATTAATAACATCTGAGAAGAAGTTAAGATCAAGAAAGATGTAGTGTGGCTATGAATATATTAATACCATCTTAGAAGAAGTTAAGATCACGAAAGATGTAGTGTGGCTATGAATATATTAATAACATCTGAGAAGAAGATAAGATCAAGAAAGATGTAGTGTGGCTATGAATATATTAATACCATCTTAGAAGAAGTTAAGATCACGAAAGATGTAGTGTGACTATGAATATATTAATAACATCTGAGAGGAAGATAAGTAAAGGGTGTAGTGTGGTTATAAATATATTATTAACATTTTGAAGCAGATGTTTTTATTATAGTGTGGAAATGTAGTTTGGATTTAAGGTTTAGGATTTCACATCAAGACGTGGAATGACTGGAAGTTCTGTTATGGTAAACCAGGCTGAAGGTACGATAATACAGAGGTGAATTTGAATTAGTAACTGATTATTCTTCCCTTTTACATAGGTCTCCAGAAACATGACTAAGTTGATCAGTTAATTAAATGAACATTAGATTTTTTATTTCTTTGCAAGTTAACAATGTGATTGACAAGGTAGTTTACAGTGTGTAATTACAATAATGATTTGCAGTGCAAAGAGAGCCAGTGTGTGCACTCACCTATTTGTGGTTGCAAAGGTCATAGCCGCTGGCCTGCCTCTTTGCAAGTTCCAACTACAGCTAGTTCTCCACTTTCATGAGCTTTGAACATTCGCGATTGCCCAGTCGTACAATCATATTTACCAAACAAATGCCGCTAAACACAACCTCCCTGATGCAAACTCTTGATCGGGGTGTGATAGCTACATTTAAAGCTTACTACACACGAAGGTCAATGCAAAGGCTCCACACTGTGTTGGATGCAGATCCAGATATGAGTGTCCCTCAGTACTGGAAGAAATTCACCATTGCTGACTGCCTCTCAATAGTGCACGAGAGTGTGAAGGATTTGTGCCCTCAGACAGTGAAGGGTTGTTGGAGGGTTTTGTGGCCAGAGTGTGTGTGTGATGTTGTTGGATTTGGTCCTCGGGATGATGTTAACATGGACAGGCTTCAGTAATGTCGGCCTGAGGAGGGAGATTTCAGTAATGTCAGCCTAAACTGAGTCTTCGGCAATGTCAGCCTGAGCTGGGAGACTTCAGTGGTACTGTTGGTAGCCAATAGATAGGTCTACTTGGAGGGTGTTTCAGGGGTCAACGCCCCTTCGGCCTAGTTCTTGACCAGGCCTCCCAGTAGATCAGGACCTGATCAACCAGGCTGTTTTGTCTGATACTTTAGTCACCTTGTGGATAGTTAAGTATGGACGGGTATTGCCTGGTACTCTAATGAGTAGGTGGGTATGGACACGATTTGTCTAGTACCCCAGTGGATAGGTGGGTGTGGACAGGTACTGCCTGGTATTCTGGTAAGTGTTGATAGGTATTGCTTGGTACGTCATTGGATAGGTGGGTATGGAAAGTTTTTGTCTGGTACCTTAGTGGATAGGTGGATTTTGATGGGTACTGTCTGACACCCTAGTGGATAGGTGGATTTGGATGGGTATTTCCTGATTCCCCAAGTGGGTATGAATGAGTAACGTCTGGTACCCCCGATGATCAGTGGGCATGGACGAGTACTGGTTTGTACCAAAGTGGCTAGGTGGGTAGGGATGGATGGGTACTGTCTAGTAGCCTGATGGATAAGTGGGTGAAAACAGGTATTGTTTGGTACCCCAGTAGATAGGTGGGACTGGATGAGTGTCTGTTACCCCAGTGGGTAGATGAGTTGATGTGATTGACACTAGGTACTCCGAAAATTAGTGTTGTACCTGACTAAAATATTACCAGCACAGGTACAATCCACTGAACAATCCATAATAATAATAATAATAATAATAATAATAATAATAATAATAATAATAATAATAATAATCTTTATTTCTACAAGTACATGATACAGCTTATACAGACCATAGCTGACATCAATGACATACTAGAGAGAAAGCCCCTTGTTATATAGAGCATTTCCCGCAACTGAGGTTAATTTTGTCCCCAGGATGCGACCCACACCAGTCGGCTAACACCCAGGTACCTACTAACTGATAGATGAACAGGGGCAGCAGCTGTAAGATGACTAACACCCAGGCACCTACTTTCTGCTAGGTTAACAAGGACAGCAGATATCTTAAGGAAACACTCCCCAATGATTCCATTCGTACCCACGTCTGCTTGTCTGCTGTTTTGCATCTCACTATTTAAAGATGAACACATCCTTAGCGTTGGGATGTGCCCAGCATGTGTCAGGATGCTGGGTGCTGGACATCTCACTTGCTGTAGGGAGTTTGGCTCACGAAATTGTGATAACTCGATTGTTAACAAATAAGGGAACTGGTGGTTATTTTACCCATGGAGTGAGTAATGTAATTGTACTGTACAGTCTGTTCGTATGTCCGAATGTCTGTTTGTATGTCCGAATGTCTGTTCGTATGTCCGAATGTCTGTTCGTATGTCCGAATGTCTGTCCGTATGTCCGAATGTCTGTTCGTATGTCCGAATGTCTGTTCGTATGTCCGAATGTCTGTTCGTATGTCCGAATGTCTGTTCGTATGTCCGAATGTCTGTTCGTATGTCCGAATGTCTGTTCGTATGTCCGAATGTCTGTTCGTATGTCCGAATGTCTGTTCGTATGTCCGAATGTCTGTTCGTATGTCCGAATGTCTGTTCGTATGTCCGAATGTCTGTTCGTATGTCCGAATGTCTGTTCGTATGTCCGAATGTCTGTTCGTATGTCCGAATGTCTGTTTGTATGTCCGAATGTCTGTTCGTATGTCCGAATGTCTGTTCGTATGTCCGAATGTTCGTAAGTTGGGTAGCATCTGTAGTAATATGTCATTGATGTCAGCAAGGCTTGTATACATTCTACATGTACATGTAGAAATAAAGATTATATTATTATTATTACTAATAATTCAACACAGGTGTTCTCTGGCAGGTACTTACAGGAGCAGGTGTCAACTCGACCATGGTTCCGTCCAGTGTTAGACAGACACCAGTGTACCAACACCTGCTTCTGGTTCGTCCCTCCCAGCCTCCGTGGCAAGCCTGAAACACAGGAGTGGTGGCAGCTGCTGGGTAAGGTAAGTCCCACTACTCTGGTTATATTCCCTGGAGAAGTTGGTAAGACACATGTACAACAGTTAGGTATCTTTATTCCGATACTTACCGCCTACACAGTAGGCTTCCTCAGTCGGACTATACCTATTTTTTTGGCATGTGTGACGTAATTCATGTTTGCATAAATAACTCACTACAATTGTGACCAGATATAAACAAGTAAATAGTTCATTACCACTGTAACTTGTTCATTACCACTGTAGCTTGTTCATTACCACTGTAACTTGTTCATTACCACTGTAACTTGTTCAGTTATCAAAACTTTGGGGACCAGTCCCTGGACCCATTATGCACCTCTGTAATATTTTGACTACCACCCACACCATGGGTATGGTGTGGCTACCACCCACACCATGGGTATGGTGTGACTACCACCCACACCATGGGTATGGTGTGACTACCACGCACACCATGCGTATGGTGTGCATTATAAATATATTAAACTAAACTCTTCAGTCGAATACAGGGAAGGCAGCAAAAGCAGTAGAGACGATTAATCAGTCCATCATCCTTGAAGATGAAGGTTTGAGGTGGTCAGTCCCTCAGCCTGGAGAAGGGTTCTGCTCCAGAGTCTGGAACAATGTGAAGCTGAGACAACAGACTATGGAGCAAGTTCAGGGACTGACCACCTCGAAACTACATCTTCGAGGGTGATGGACTGATGACATCGTTGTGCATCTCTACTGCTTCTGCTGCCTCTGTATTCAAATGAAGCCTTCTGTGTAGGCGAAACGTTTCGGTATAAAGATACCTCATTATTGTACATGTGTCTTACTTATCAACTTCTTGGTCTTGTGTACCATTATTATGTTCTCGCGGAGACACAAGACTGGCTGAGGTTCCTCCATTCTGGGTCATATCTACCTCGGTGCGAGATGACCTGTGTTTAAATAATCACATCACTGTATCGTAGGCCCAGAAATAGACAAGTAACTTTCCCTCACTCACAGTTACAAACACAAGCTACAAAAAACTTCCCCTCACTCACAGTTACAAACACAAGCTACAAGTAACTTCCCCTCACTCACAGTTACTAACACAAGCTACAAGAAACGTCCCCTCACTCACAATTACAAACACAAACTACAAGTAATTTCCACTCACAATTACAAACACAAACTACAAGTAATTTCTACTCACTCACAATTACTAACACAAGCTACAAGTAACTTCCCATCACTCACAGTTACTAACACACAAGTTTCATGCACCTCTCCAGAGGTGCCGCATGATTGTGACAATGTATCATGCACACCCCTCTACGGGAGTAACAACACTTCCACAAAGGTCAGCCATGAGTCCTTACATACTCAAACACTGTGTCATGCAGCCTTGCACCGAGCATGATCTATACACCACAACATAAGCATACACCCCTACATAGTCACATTATATGACACTGTCATACACCTCTGATATCATTCTTCTCAATATAATCCTGTAAATTATCCCCTGGTTGATCTTTGGCAGGTGGCACCACTAGTGAAGGAACGCCTGGCCAAGGCTGGCACTGTCATGCTCACCTACCAGCCACTACAGGAGAAGCAACTAGTCAATTTTTTCCGCATGGTGACCACTGGAGTACCAGCACCGACACCCCAGGATATGGATTATGTTCTCCTGCAAATAGAAACCCACGGTGCTGACCTCTAGGTTGCACAGTATAAGGAAATAACTAAGAAATAACTGCAGTAGAATTGAGGTGTGTGGAAGGCATCGTAGGGCAGTTTAGAGATAGTTTTGATGGACAGTTTAGGATAGATATGTGGCAGGTCTGGGATAGGCAGTGTAGTCATTACTGTAACACTGTAAGGTCAAATATTGAGAGTTTTTTTTTAATGTTTTCAAGAACTCTATGCAATAAATACATTGTAATTTATATTTACCCTGAAAACTTTCCAACCAGCTACAAGTAACTTTCCCTCTCCCACAATAACAAGCTACAAGTAACTTCCCCTCACCCACAATAACAATCTACAAGCAACTTCCCCTCACCCACAATAACAAGCTACAAGTAACTTTCCCTCTCCCACAATAACAAGCTACAAGTAACTTCCCCTCACCCACAAGCTACAAGTAACTTCCCCTCACCCACAATAACAAGCTACAAGTAACTTCCCCTCACCCACAATAACAAACTACAAGTAACTTCCCCTCACCCACAATAACAAGCTACAAGTAACTTCCCCTCTCCCACAATAACAAGCTACAAGTAACTTCCCCTCACCCACAATAAGCTACAAGTAACTTCCCCTCACCCACAATAACAAGCTACAAGTAACTTCCCCTCATCCACAATAACAAGCTACAAGTAACTTCCCCTCACCCACAATAACAAGCTACAAGTAACTTCCCCTCACCCACAATAACAAGCTACAAGTAACTTCCCCTCACCCACAATAACAAGCTACAAATAACTTCCCCTCACCCACAATAACAAGCTACAAGTAACTTCCCCTCACCCACAATAACAAGCTACAAGTAACTTCCCCTCACCCACAATAACAAGCTACAAGTAACTTCCCCTCACCCACAATAACAAGCTACAAGTAACTTCCCCTCTCCCACAATAACAAGCTACAAGTAACTTCCCCTCACCCACAATAAGCTACAAGTAACTTCCCCTCACCCACAATAACAAGCTACAAGTAACTTCCCCTCTCCCACAATAACAAGCTACAAGTAACTTCCCCTCACCCACAATAACAAACACAATCTACAAGTAACTTCCCCTCTCCCACAATAACAAGTTACAAGTAACTTCCCCTCACCCACAATAACAAGCTACAAGTAACTTCCCCTCACCCACAATAACAAGCTACAAGTAACTTCCCCTCACCCACAATAACAAACACAAGCTTCAAGAAACTTCTCACCCGCAGATATAAATCAATTACACAATAACGCTCCCAGTTACATAAGAACAAAATTCACTCCATACATCAGTTAAGAAACATAAGATATTAAAATTTAGTACACCAAAACTTCACCGAGGTCCCAGCAGTCGACTCGACTATTGCAGAACAAAAGAACTTTCTAAAGGCCTAAGTCGTGGACAGCAGGGTAGACGGTGTATGGTAACAATTGTATGGTGCCAGTGTATGGTAACAATTGTATGGTGCCAGTGTATGGTAACCAGTGTATGGTAACCAGTGTATGGTAACCAGTGTATGGTAACCAGTGTATGGTAACCACTATATGGTAGTGTATTGTAACTAGTGTATGGTAACCACTGTATGGTACAGTGTATGGTAACCAGTGTATGGTACCAGAATATGGTAACCAGTGTATGGCAACCACTGTATGGTGCAGTGTATGGTAACCAGTGTATGGTACAATGTATGGTAACCAGTGTATGGTACAGTGTATGGTAACCAGTGTATGGTACAGTGCTCACCTAGTTGTGGTTGCAGGGGTCGATTCATAGCTCCTGGTCCCGCCTCTTCACTGGCCGCTACTGTGTATAGTAACCAGTGTATGGTAAAAAGTGTATGGTAACCAGTGTATGGTACCAGTGTATGGTACAGTTTATGGTAACCAGTGTATGGTACCAGTGTATGGTATAGTGTATGGTACAGTGTATGGTAGCCAGTGTATGGTACCAGTGTATGGTACCAGTGTATGGTATAGTGTATGGTACCAGTGTCAGTCAACATATATTGTCTCCACAATACAACACATTACATTGCCTCAATAAAATGCTCTTGTTGTTAGTTCAATAAAGATATTTATTAAGAGGTCATGGTTCTCCACGCAACCTGTTCTTGGTGTGATTAAGGTTAAGATTGGTCAGGAAACAGGTCAAGTGTTTCCTGACGCGGGTCTTAGTTATGTGATGCCCGCAGCTGGAGCTTTTGGTCACCTGACCGAGGCCTTCCACTGGCTTACCCCTCCACCCCTTTAACAATTATGTTTATAATTATAACCAATACTTAATTACCTTTTTTTTTAGTTAGTAAATCCGCATATAATCACTTAAAATTATTTTTCTTGCGTTAATTGTTACATCAAACACTACCAACAAAAAGTATCATCAATAATCTCACCCAAAAAATAAACAGCATCAACCTAGCCACAGGACACCCGTGGCTAGGTTGGCAACGCAATCGCCTCACACACCGACCGTACGTGGTTCAATCCTCGGTTCGGGTGGAAACGATGGGAGTGTTTCCTCATACCTACTGTCCCTGTTGACCTAGCAGTAAGTAGGTACCTGGGTGTTAGCCGACTGGTGTGGGTGGCATCCTGGGTTACAAGACTGAAGGACCACACTCGAAATAAGACAGTCATCAATAACACACTGACTTTCTTGGGTTAAAATTCTCATGAACTTATGTCGACAGTTGTCCACCTGATATTTCGTGGTTTACTTCGCTAAATACCTTTTGTAAGTTGGATCACTATGCCGTGGACATGTAATATGCACTGAAACTAGCAAGGCCTAGCCCTGTCTGTGGTATACTACACCCCTTAGCAAAGCCTAGCCCTGTCTGTGGTATACTACACCCCTTAGCAAAGCCTAGCCCTGTCTGTGGTATACTACCCCTCTCAGCAAAGCCTAGCTCTGTCTGTGGTATACTACCCCTCTCAGCAAAGCCTAGCCCTGTCTGTGGTATACTACCCCTTCAGCAAAGCCTAGCTCTGTCTGTGGTATACTTCCCCCTCAGCAAAGCCTAGCCATGTCTGTGGTATACTACCCTCTCAGCAAAGCCTAGCCCTGTCTGTGGTATACTACCCCTTCAGCAAAGCCTAGCCCTGTCTGTGGTATACTACCCCCTCAGCAAAGCCTAGCCCTGTCTGTGGTATACTACCCCCTCAGCAAAGCCTAGCCCTGTCTGTGGTATACTACCCCTCTCAGCAAAGCCTAGCCCTGTCTGTGGTATACTACCCCCTCAGCAAAGCCTAGCCCTGTCTGTGGTATACTCCCCCTCAGCAAAGCCTAGCCCTGTCTGTGGTATACTACCTCTCAGCAAAGCCTAGCCCTGTATGTGGTATACTACCCCTTCAGCAAAGCCTAGCCCTGTCTGTGGTATACTACCCCCTCAGCAAAGCCTAGCCCTGTCTGTGGTATACTACCCCTCTCAGCAAAGCCTAGCCCTGTCTGTGGTATACTACCCCTCTCAGCAAAGCCTAGCCCTGTATGTGGTATACTTCCCCCATCAGCAAAGCCTAGCCCTGTCTGTGGTATACTACACCCCTCAGCAAAGCCTATTCCTGCCTGTGGTATACTACACCCCTTAGCAAAGCCTAGCCCTGTCTGTGGTATACTACACCCCTTAGCAAAGCCTAGCCCTGTCTGTGGTATACTACCCCTCTCAGCAAAGCCTAGCCCTGTCTGTGGTATACTACCCCTTCAGCAAAGCTTAGCCCTGTCTGTGGTATACTTCCCCCTCAGCAAAGCCTAGCCCTGTCTGTGGTATACTACCCCTCAGCAAAGCCTAGTCCTGTCTGGTATACTACCCCTCAGCAAAGCCTAGCTCTGTCTGTGGTATACTACCCCCTCAGCAAAGCCTAGCCCTGTCTGTGGTATACTTCCCCTCAGCAAAGCCTAGCCCTGTCTGTGGTATACTACCCCCTCAGCAAAGCCTAGCCCTGTCTGTGGTATACTTCCCCCTCAGCAAAGCCTAGCCCTGTCTGTGGTATACTACCCCTCTCAGCAAAGCCTAGCCCTGTCTGTGGTATACTACCCCTTCAGCAAAGCCTAGCCCTGTCTGTGGTATACTACCCCCCTCAGCAAAGCCTAGCCCTGTCTGTGGTATACTACCCCCCTCAGCAAAGCCTAGCCCTGTCTGTGGTATACTACCCCTCTCAGCAAAGCCTAGCCCTGTCTGTGGTATACTACACCTTCAGCAAAGCCTAGCCCTGTCTGTGGTATACTTACCCCCTCAGCAAAGCCTAGCCCTGTCTGTGGTATACTACCCCCCTCAGCAAAGCCTAGCCCTGTCTGTGGTATACTACCCCCTCAGCAAAGCCTAGCCCTGTCTGTGGTATACTACCTCTCTCAGCAAAGCCTAGCCCTGTATGTGGTATACTACCCCTTCAGCAAAGCTTAGCCCTGTCTGTGGTATACTTCCCCCCTCAGCAAAGCCTAGCCCTGTCTGTGGTATACTACCCCCTCAGCAAAGCCTAGCCCTGTCTGTGGTATACTACCTCTCTCAGCAAAGCCTAGCCCTGTATGTGGTATACTACCCCTTCAGCAAAGCCTAGCCCTGTCTGTGGTATACTTCCCCCCTCAGCAAAGCCTAGTCCTGTCTGTGGTATACTACACCCCTTAGCAAAGCCTAGCCCTGTCTGTGGTATACTACACCCCTTAGCAAAGCCTAGCCCTGTCTGTGGTATACTACCCCTCAGCAAAGCCTAGCCCTGTCTGTGGTATACTACCCCCTCAGCAAAGCCTAGCCCTGTCTGTGGTATACTACCCCCTCAGCAAAGCCTAGCCCTGTCTGTGGTATACTACCCCTCAGCAAAGCCTAGCCCTGTCTGTGGTATACTACCTCTCTCAGCAAAGCCTAGCCCTGTATGTGGTATACTACCCCTTCAGCAAAGCCTAGCCCTGTCTGTGGTATACTTCCCCCCTCAGCAAAGCCTAGCCCTGTCTGTGGTATACTACCCCCCTCAGCAAAGCCTAGCCCTGTCTGTGGTATACTACCTCTCTCAGCAAAGCCTAGCCCTGTATGTGGTATACTACCCCTTCAGCAAAGCCTAGCCCTGTATGTGGTATACTTCCCCCCTCAGCAAAGCCTAGCCCTGTCTGTGGTATACTACACCCCTCAGCAAAGCCTAGTCCTGTCTGTGGTATACTACACCCCTTAGCAAAGCCTAGCCCTGTCTGTGGTATACTACACCCCTTAGCAAAGCCTAGCCCTGTCTGTGGTATACTACCACCTCAGCAAAGCCTAGCCCTGTCTGTGGTATACTACCCCTCTCCCAGGATGCTACCCACACCAGTCGACCGGTGCCTACTTACTGCTAGGTTAACAAGTGAGAGTAGGTGTAAGGTGACTAACACTCAGATACCTACTTACTGCTAGATGAACAGCACAACGTTTTTACCCATACAGGGAATTGAACCCCGGACACTCAGTGTGTGAGGCAAGTGCGCTGCCAAGCGAACCACAGGACCCCTGATTGATAACTGTGGAGGATATTATTGTCGTTAAGATTCTCCAGATTTCAGATTCGTGTGTGGAAATTTTTGATAATTTTCCTATGATTTATACATAAGTGATAAGGATAATAATATTTTGATAATAATGCAGGTGTGTAATATTGATGTGACTTTTAAAAGGTGATAAGTCACAAGGGCCCAACATATCTCCTAGAATTTCCTTATTTATTGTAATAAGTTAATTAAGGAAAACGGAATTATTATAATATTGAAGTGATTAGTATTCTGATAAGGAAAATATATTGCACACCTAGAAATATCACTAAATTAAAATTAAAATATGTGTACAAAATAGGATCAAAACAAAGATGGCGGTACAGGAAGGAAACTAACCGGCGATTTGGAGAATATTTCTCGAAATAAGAACGTCCGTCAGCAATATTAACAGACAATGAGACGGTACAAGATAAGTGAAGAGGAAATGCATCTGGAAGGTTCCAGATATATAAGAAAACTGAAGAAATGATGGTATTAACTGAAAACGTGACGCAGTATGGAATGGACGCCATGTCAACAACCTTGTGTGTTCTCCAGTGTACGCCTCCCTATTTGTGTATAAAGTCCCACACAACAGGTAAGACTTATAGAGGGTGGCCAATTTTCGATTCAGTCTGCCTGTGTGAGGTATTGGGATATACCACCAATGTAATAAATGGGTAAGGGTATTAATTTGTTATGTCCGCTTCTTCATAATAATGCGGGGCCAGGAGCTGAGTCTCGACCCCTGCAACCACAAATAGGTGAGTACAGTCCACTTAATAAGTGGCGGACTTACATTTTTGGGGCCCTGAAGCTTGAACTGTCATGGGGCCCCTTGTCATACAGTAGACCCAAATTTTTTAAGTAATGTAGACTAAGTCGCTTCTGTGGCCCCTCCGGGATTAGGGGCCCTGAAACTGAAGTTTCATTAGTTTCATAGTAGATCCGCCCCTGCACTTAATAGCCAAGTTTACTGCAGTTAATTTTCATAATAAATATACAGGAACCATGTGTTCCTAATCCAAGGTCCCAGAGTTAGTTGGGGAGCAGAGACGGTGGGCACTGAAGGAGGGAACAATATTTGCTACCCCGGTATCCCTAAAGACCCACAAGTCTCCATGATACATCAACTTCAGTAAATTACAATTTGTTTTTGCGTCGAGTTCTCCTCAGTCTGTTGTCCCGTTCACCCAGCAGTAAGTAGGTACCTGGGTGTTAGTCGACTGGTGTGGGTGGCATCCTGGGGGACAAGATTGAGGATCACAATGGAAATAAAACAGTGCCTCGATGACACACTGACTTTCTTGGGTTATCCTGAGTGGCTAACCATCCGGGGTTAAAAATCCAAACAAAATCTTACTATTTTTTTAAAATAAGAGTGACCCTGGTTTAATTGGGAATGGGAGATACTTAATTTTGATCCAATAAAAGGCAATGGAAACAAACTCCTTACCTGGAGGGGGTTTCGGGGATCAACGCCCCCGCGGTCCGGTCTATGACCAGGCCTCGTGGTGGATCAGGGCCTGATCAACCAGGCTGTTACTGCTGGCCGCACGCAAACTGACGTACAAACCACAGCCCGGCTGGTCAGGTACTGACTTGAAGTGGCTGTCCCGCACCTTCTTGAAAACAGCTGGGAGGCAGTTGAACAGTCTTGGGCCCCAGACACTTACTGTGTTGTCTCCTAGTGTACTCGTGGCGCCCCTGCTTTTCATTGAGGGAATGTTGCATCTCCTGCTATCTTTTGCTTTCGTAGGGAATGGTTTTCGTGTGCAAATTTGGGACTAGTCCCTCTAGGATTTTCCATTACCATCAATACGATGACATTTATCTTTGCAAACATACAGGGTCTAAAGCCATCAACAAACAACAACATGCGATGAAACATCCTCCAATGAAAAGCAGGGGTGCCAATAGCACGTTGAGGGACAACACAATAAGTGTCAGGGGCCCAAGATTGTTCAACTGCCTCCCAGCATACATCAGGGGGATTACCAACAAACCCCTGGCTGTCTTTAAGCAGGCACTGGACAGGCACCTAAAGTCGGTACTTGACCAGCCAGGCTGTGGTTCGTACGTTGGACTGCGTGCGGCCAGCAGTAACAGCCTGGTTGATCAGGCTCTGGTCCAACATGAGGCCTGGTCACAGACCGGGCCGCAGGGGCGTTGACCCCTGGAATTCTCTCCAGGTAAAGTCCAGGTACCTTACATCAAGGGACTGCTCACAGAGTCAAACACAATGTTCGCGGTTTTCAAATAGACCCACATAAAGGATCACTCTAACAACGAAACAGGGATCCCAGGATATAACTTATTCAGACGCGATAGAGTAAACAGGCAACAAGGGGGGGGTTGGCCTGTATGTCACAGAGTCGCTCACTGCTCAGAACTACTATACACCTCAAATGATGTAGTTGACGTTTTGGCAGTAAAGATAGAAAACCAAAACCTTGTCATTGTGGTTGTATACAAGCCTCCGGACGCTATTTCCCAGCAATTCCGTAGTTTAGTTAGTTTGATATCTTTATTATGCAGCCCATACCCATCCTGTGGGCGGTAGTCAAAAGATTACAGAGGTACATAATGGGTCCAGGGACTGGACCCCAAAGTTTTGATAGCTGAGCAAGTTACAAAGGTAATGAACTCACAAGTTACAAAGGTAATGAACCCACAAGTTACAAAGGTAATGAACTCACAAGTTACAAAGGTAATGAACTCACAAGTCACAAAGGTAATGAACTCACAAGTTACAAAGGTAATGAACTCACAAGTTACAAAGGTAATCTAGAAAGAGACGCTCAATATACAGGTGAAGACAAAGAATCACAAAGCTGCTGAAAGGGGCCAGTATATCTGAAATACAAAGGGAGGCACTGGTCAGATAAATAGTAAATATCGAACTTAAGCTTAAGGAATCATACAGGAGGCAAGAAACTCAGGAAGACCTTAAAGCCATCAATGAAATTGGAAAAAAAATATTTCTTATGCCAAATAAAGTCTGAGACAGCCACAGTAAAAAGCTCTGTTCCACAAGGCACATTACTCGCCCCCATCCTGTTCCTCATCCTCATATCTGACATAGACAGAGATGTAAGCCACAGCACCGTGTCTTCCTTTGCGGATGACACCCGAATTTGCATGACATCAACCAAATCTTTACATGGGCCGTGGAAAACGATATGAAGTTCAATGCAGAGAGAAGATTTTCTATACAGTTGAGTCACTTGGCTGTTTTAATTTTTAAGGCTATAATAATGACTGATTTCTACTGTGTCTCAGAGCTAGATTATAAATAATGAGATATTACAAGGACCACAATGGAATATGTCACTTCGTCTGACTTTTTTGGGTTATCCAGCTGGGTAATTTACACTATGTTACTATGTAAGTGTATTCAGATACAGGTACACATAAATACAGTTACATAAATTATCATACATAGTAAGATATGTGTATGTGTGCATGAAAACAGATGGTTATAATTATAACCAACATTTTTTAAAGGGATGGACCGGTAAGCCAGCGGAAGGCCTCGGTCAGATGACAAAAAGCTCCAGCGGCGGGTCATCATCTGACTAAGACCCGCGTCAGGAAACGACCTGTTTCCTGACGAACCTAACCTAACCTATGTGTAAATTACCAAAGATAACCTGAACTTGTATAACTGTACGTATGTGTATATGTACTTAAATAAACGTACTAACTTGCTTACTAACTTACTTGTTAACTTACTAACTTGCTTAATAACTTACTAACTTACTTGTTAACTTAATAACTTGCTTACTAACTTACTTGTTAACTTACTAACTTGCTTAATAACTTACTAACTTACTTGTTAACTTACTAACTTGCTTACTAACTTACTTGTTGACTTACTAACTTGCTTGCTAACTTATTTATAATGTTCCTGACTCAAAACATTGACAGTCAAAGGTTTGAGCCCCAACTGCAACAAAGTTATTTTTTTCATTTGTCAATGAAGCATAAAGAATATTAAGACCTTTAATAATTAAAATTGCATTCTTTTAAAACAAATTGCATATACATATGTAATAACTTCTGTTAAAAGATTTTGAAATTAATTATAAATATAATAAGAATTTACCTAATAACTTTTGGACATAAATTATATTTTTTTTAACATAATCAAGGGGTTTACCCCACAAACGGTTGGGTTTAGTCCTGACTTTTTCTCTTCGACTGCAGATCTTCCTCTCACCGGCTATTCTTCGTCTGTCCCCACTTCCCCCTCGACCCTAGTGGGTCCTTACCTGTGAGTCCCTGAATGAATGAATTATTTTTTTTATTTGTATTTATTATTTGTAAAGTGTTATAGATCAGAAAAATCATCATATAAGCTTTTTCAAAGCCTTGGACAGTGTTGTGTAAAAATACCATAGTGAAAACAGGAAATAAAACATGTTTACACACATCCTCTGAAGATATGTAAGTACATACATGAAAGCGCTCGTGTCAGTCCACAGCAAGATTCGAACCTGCACGCTTTGCATCAAAGTACACAGTATTTTAGCCACACAGCCAGAACCCACATAAGTATGGGCGCCTAGCAGAAGCTAGGCAGTCAAGATTTGATTAAAGAGCTTACCACAAGCCTGGTGCTCCGGGGTATTGAAGTAACCGTCTAGCTGTGGCTAGGCGCCCATACTTAGGTTAGGTAAGGTTCGTCAGGAAACAGGACAAGTGTTTCCTGACGCGGGTCTTAGCCATATGATGACCCGCAGCTGGAGCTTTTAGTCATCTGACCGAGACCTTCCACTGGCTTACCAGTCCACCCTTTTAAAAATTATGGTTATAATTATAACCATTTATAACCTGGGCTGCCAGATACTGTTTTTTAAGTGTAACAGACCAGAGGTTCATCTATAAACAATAGTAAGTTTGTGCTGATTTAATTGTGCACTTAGTGAAAATTCATGTCATTCCAATACACGTGTGAAAGATGTGTTGTATGCTACGACAGGTTTTGGAGTAAACGAGTTGTAGGGGTATTGCAGTGTCTGGCAACTGTCTCTAGAGAAGTCTGGCCCAGTGAGTGACCTTGAGAGTGACACTATAAGACCCGCATGCCACTTACACCCATATTGTCTGTGTCTAGTGTCCTATTCACCGGTATCCTTAACTCATCGCACAGAAGCCCTCCAAACTTTCCTCAGCACTGGTGAACACTCCTCCAGATGGCTCGAAAAAACTGGAACTGACCTCCGCATGAACCAGCTACATGATCTATGTCAAGTAAAGCAACAGCGGCACTTCCCCGTGCCATGGAATATTACCCCATTTCAAACTACCTCAAAATACTTCTTAAATCGTAACCAAAGCTTCGCCTTGAATCCAAACATGATGCCTTAAGCTGTATTGATAATTTAGACACACAGCACACTCTCTCACAAATTATTTACGTTGATGGTTCAGTTCACCAATCCACTGGTGCAGCTGGTAGTGCTGCTGTTGTCATACAGATTGATGGCTCTCTTAAAGAAATTGGAGCACGCATCAATAACTGGGCCTCTACCCTTCAAACAGAACTGTTTGCCATACTCCTTGCACTTATGTATCTAAGGTTGACACTAATTGTAACTGATTCTCTGTCATCCATAAATGCTCTCAACTCATTAAGTATAAATTGTGGCATGCTCGTGTCAGAAGCCAGGCACAGGTATGGTAGGATTGTGGATAGTGGAGTCAGAGTGCACATGCTGTGGATTCCATCTCACATTGGTCTTCAGATGCATGATAGAACTGATAAATTGGCTAAGTTTTATGCTTTCAAAGAGGGGATAGATTACAATCTTGGCTTGTCAGTTAGCAGTTTGAGAACAATAATACGAAAAGAACTTCAACTGAATTTTATTGACTTAAGACTTAGGGAGATTGACACCAGTCAGTCCATCTATCATCATTCTATCATGCAGGAGGAGCCACATGTCTATGGTGCATCCAACAAAATAAGTAGACTCTTGGATGTCACTACCGCCCGCCTCCGGCTGGGTTACAAGTATCTTTGGCAGGTTAAATCACCACCACCAGATGTAGACCAAACAAGATGTAAACTTTGCCAGTTGGATTATTGTCACACCCTGCGTCATTATGTACTGGAGTGCGATAAAATTAATGAATTCAGAGACAACTTACTCAGAAATGTTCAAGATATGTCAAAGTATTTTATCCACAGTGGTATATTACAGACCATTCTGGAAAAATACCCTGACTTTGCTCCCTTTAAGTAAAGCATTACCACGTGTGTGTACTCACCTCGTTGTGGTTGCAGGGGTCGAATCACAGCTCCTGGCCCCGCCTCTTCACTGGTCGCTACTAGGTCACTTCCTGCTCCATGAGCTTGTGTGTGCTTGTGTGTGCTTGTACTCACCTAATTGTGGTTGCAGGGGTCGAGACTTAGCTTGTGTGTGTTTGCGTGTGTATTTGTGTGCTCGTGTGTGCGTGTGTGCTCGTGTATGTGCGCGCTCGTGTATGTGCGCGCTCGTGTATGTACTCACCTAATTGTACTCACCTAATTGTGGTTGCAGGGGTCGAGACTCAGCTCCTGGCCCCGCCTCTTCGCTGTCTGCTACTGGGTCTCTGCTCTCCCTGCTCCATGAGCTTTATCATACCTTGTCTTAAAACTATGTATGGTTCCTGCCTCCACTATATCTTTCTCTAGTCCATTCCACTTCCTGACTACTCTGTGGCTGAAGAAATGTTTCCTGACATGTGCGCGCTCGTGTATGTGTACTCACCTAGTTGTGGTTGCAAGGGTCAATTCACAGCTCCTGGCTCTGAGTCACAGCTCCTTTGTGTGTGTGTGTGTGTGTGTGTGTGTGTGTATGTGTGTGTGCTCGTATGTGTGTTCGTGTGTGTGTGCGTGCGCTCGTGTGTGTGTGTATACGTGCGCGTGGTCGTGTGTGTGTGTACTCACCTAATTGTGGTTGCAGGGGTCGAGACTCAGCTCCTGGCCCCGCCTCTTCGCTGTCTGCTACTCGTGTGTGTGTATGTGCGTGCGCGCCCTCGTGCGTGTGTATACGTGCGCGCGGTCGTGTGTGTGTGTACTCACCTAGTTGTGGTTGCAGGGGTCGTGTCACAACTCCTGGCCCCGCCTCTTCACTGGCCGTTGGCGCTCGTATGTGTGTGTGAGATCCAATTAATATTTGCACTAATAACTCATTACAGTTGCGACCAGGTATGGACGTGTGAATTGCTCATTACTTTATAATTTGTTTATGATTGTAACCATGTATAAACGTGTAGATGATTCATTACCTTTGTAACTTGTTCATGATTGTGACCAGATCTACCTGAAGTTCATTACCTTTGTAACTTGTCAGGATTGTGACCAGATCTACCTGAAGTTCATTACCTTTGTAACTTGTTTAGCTTTCAAAACTTTGGGGCCCAGTCCCTGGACCCATTATGTACTTCTGTAATATTTTTGACTACCACCCACAGGATGGGTATGGGATGCAAAATAAAAATATTAAACTGAAAACTACCACGATACCACTCATAATTAACATGGAATACTTAATTTAACATGGTAGCATTCATTTTATGAACATGAACCACATAATATAAACCACTATTGCTCAAAGGATGAACAAGGGCACCAAAAAAAATGGGTCAGCTCAAAGTCAAATGAATTACTTAATGGCGCACTTCCTACTTACCCTCGCAGGGTTCCATCCTGCTCGGATCTTTTTCTCGGATTTTTTTATTTCTCGTGGTACTGGTGATCTATCTTCTGGATGGTGACGGCTATGACCTGCTGGACCGTTTATTTTTACATATGTGTCATTTACATCTTGGTAATGGGCGGTTTTGGGGTTTTTACTGGAAGATGTGTGGGAGTCGAGGCTTCACTTGCTGTCAGCGGGTCGGCTCGACCAGCCCTTCAACCCAACAACAACAAGTGTTACAACACCGTCTGGTGGTGGAGGATTTCAGGTTTCACTTTTATCCCGCTGTTACCAGGAGGCTCATAACTTCCCCCATCTCAAGTATAACTCTGCAACAGCAGTAACAATGAATTTATTCGCTGCTGTGCGTGCTGTGTTGGGCTTGCCAGCACGACGTAAGCAGAAATATCCAGCCGTTACGGAAACACAGAGCTGCTATTATTGTGACAAAGCTGGCAATAAACTGGCTGGAGCTGCAACACCGTCACTGGAAAATATTCCACGAAAAGGCAGACTAGGTAAGTTGATCTGCTTTGATATATTATGGAGCATTTCACCCTAATAATATGACACCGTATGAGTAATTATTTAGCTTTTCCTCGTTAATATAATACTGTATACCTGGAGTTTACCTGGAGAGGGTTTCTGGGGTCAACTCCCCCGTGGCTGGGTTTGAGACCGAGCTTTTTCTCGTTAATATAATACTGTATATGTTTAATATAACATACGTGTTTAATATAACATACGTGTTTAATATAACATACGTGTTTAATATCACATACGTGTTTAATATCACATACGTGTTTAATATCACATACGTGTTTAATATCACATACGTGTTTAATATCACATACGTGTTTAATATCACATACGTGTTTAATATCACATACGTGTTTAATATCACATACGTGTTTAATATCACATACGTGTTTAATATCACATACGTGTTTAATATCACATACTGTTTAATATCACATACGTGTTTAATATCACATACGTGTTTAATATCACATACGTGTTTAATATCACATACGTGTTTAATATCACATACGTGTTTAATATCACATACGTGTTTAATATCACATACGTGTTTAATATCACATACGTGTTTAATATCACATACGTGTTTAATATCACATACGTGTTTAATATCACATACGTGTTTAATATCACATACGTGTTTAATATCACATACGTGTTTAATATCACATACGTGTTTAATATCACATACGTGTTTAATATCACATACGTGTTTAATATCACATACGTGTTTAATATCACATACGTGTTTAATATCACATACGTGTTTAATATCACATACGTGTTTAATATCACATACGTGTTTAATATCACATACGTGTTTAATATCACATACGTGTTTAATATCACATACGTGTTTAATATCACATACGTGTTTAATATCACATACGTGTTTAATATCACATACGTGTTTAATATCACATACGTGTTTAATATCACATACGTGTTTAATATCACATACGTGTTTAATATCACATACGTGTTTAATATCACATACGTGTTTAATATCACATACGTGTTTAATATCACATACGTGTTTAATATCACATACGTGTTTAATATCACATACGTGTTTAATATCACATACGTGTTTAATATCACATACGTGTTTAATATCACATACGTGTTTAATATCACATACGTGTTTAATATCACATACGTGTTTAATATCACATACGTGTTTAATATCACATACGTGTTTAATATCACATACGTGTTTAATATCACATACGTGTTTAATATCACATACGTGTTTAATATCACATACGTGTTTAATATCACATACGTGTTTAATATCACATACGTGTTTAATATCACATACGTGTTTAATATCACATACGTGTTTAATATCACATACGTGTTTATACATACGTGTTTAATACATACGTGTTTAATATCACATACGTGTTTAATATCACATACGTGTTTAATATCACATACGTGTTTAATATCACATACGTGTTTAATATCACATACGTGTTTAATATCACATACGTGTTTAATATCACATACGTGTTTATATCACTCGTGTTTAATATCACATACGTGTTTAATATCACATACGTGTTTAATATCACATACGTGTTTAATATCACATACGTGTTTAATATCACATACGTGTTTAATATCACATACGTGTTTAATATCACATACGTGTTTAATATCACATACGTGTTTAATATCACATACGTGTTTAATATCACATACGTGTTTAATATCACATACGTGTTTAATATCACATACGTGTTTAATATCACATACGTGTTTAATATCACATACGTGTTTAATATCACATACGTGTTTAATATCACATACGTGTTTAATATCACATACGTGTTTAATATCACATACGTGTTTAATGTCACATACGTGTTTAATGTCACATACGTGTTTAATGTCACATACGTGTTTAATGTCACATACGTGTTTAATGTCACATACGTGTTTAATGTCACATACGTGTTTAATGTCACATACGTGTTTAATGTCACATACGTGTTTAATGTCACATACGTGTTTAATGTCACATACGTGTTTAATGTCACATACGTGTTTATGTCACATTGTTTAATGTCACATACGTGTTTAATGTCACATACGTGTTTAATGTCACATACGTGTTTAATGTCACATACGTGTTTAATGTCACATACGTGTTTAATGTCACATACGTGTTTAATGTCACATACGTGTTTAATGTCACATACGTGTTTAATGTCACATACGTGTTTAATGTCACATACGTGTTTAATGTCACATACGTGTTTAATGTCACATACGTGTTTAATGTCACATACGTGTTTAATGTCACATACGTGTTTAATGTCACATACGTGTTTAATGTCACATACGTGTTTAATGTCACATACGTGTTTAATGTCACATACGTGTTTAATGTCACATACGTGTTTAATGTCACATACGTGTTTAATGTCACATACGTGTTTAATGTCACATACGTGTTTAATGTCACATACGTGTTTAATGTCACATACGTGTTTAATGTCACATACGTGTTTAATGTCACATACGTGTTTAATGTCACATACGTGTTTAATGTCACATACGTGTTTAATGTCACATACGTGTTTAATGTCACATACGTGTTTAATGTCACATACGTGTTTAATGTCACATACGTGTTTAATGTTCACATACGTGTTTAATGTCACATACGTGTTTAATGTCACATACGTGTTTAATGTCACATACGTGTTTAATGTCACATACGTGTTTAATGTCACATACGTGTTTAATGTCACATACGTGTTTAATGTCACATACGTGTTTAATGTCACATACGTGTTTAATGTCACATACGTGTTTAATGTCACATACGTGTTTAATGTCACATACGTGTTTAATGTCACATACGTGTTTAATGTCACATACGTGTTTAATGTCACATACGTGTTTAATGTCACATACTGTTTAATGTCACATACTGTTTAATGTCACATACGTGTTTAATGTCATACGTGTTTAATGTCACATAGTGTTTAATGTCACATACGTTTTAATGTCACATACGTGTTTAATGTCACATAGTGTTTAATGTCACATACGTGTTTAATGTCACATACGTGTTTAATGTCACATACGTGTTTAATGTCACATACGTGTTTAATGTCCACTGTTTAATGTCACATACGTGTTTAATGTCACATACGTGTTTAATGTCACATACGTGTTTAATGTCACATACGTGTTTAATGTCACATACGTGTTTAATGTCACATACGTGTTTAATGTCACATACGTGTTTAATGTCACATACGTGTTTAATGTCACATACGTGTTTAATGTCACATACGTGTTTAATGTCACATCGTGTTTAATGTCACATACTGTTTAATGTCATACGTGTTTAAGTCACATACGTGTTTAATGTCACATACGTGTTTAATGTCACATACGTGTTTAATGTCACATCGTGTTTATGTCACATACGTGTTTATGTCATCGTGTTTAATGTCACATACGTGTTTAATGTCACATCTGTTTAATGTCACATCGTGTTTAATGTCACATCGTGTTTATACATTGTTTAATGTCACATACGTGTTAATGTCACATCGTGTTTATGCATACGTGTTTAATGTCACATCGTGTTTATGCAATGTTTATTAATACGTGTTTATTACATCGTTTTAATGTACATACGTGTTTAATGTCACATACGTGTTTAATGTCACATCGTGTTTAATGTCACATCGTGTTTAATTCACATCGTGTTTAATGTCACATACGTGTTTAATGTCATACGTGTTTAATGTCACATCGTGTTTAATGTCACATACGTGTTTAATGTCACATACGTGTTTAATTCATACGTGTTTAATTCACATACGTGTTTAATTCACATACGTGTTTAATTCCATACGTGTTTAATGTCACATACGTGTTTAATGTCACATACGTGTTTAATGTCACATACGTGTTTAATTCACATACGTGTTTAATGTCACATCGTGTTTAATGTCACATCGTGTTTAATGTACATACTGTTTAATGTCACATCGTGTTTAATGTACATACGTGTTTAATGTCACATACGTGTTTAATGTCACATCGTGTTTAATTCACATACGTGTTTAATGTCACATCGTGTTTAATGTCACATACGTGTTTAATGTCACATCGTGTTTAATGTCACATACGTGTTTAATGTCACATACGTGTTTAATGTCACATACGTGTTTAATGTCACATACGTGTTTAATTCATACGTGTTTAATGTCATACGTGTTTAATGTCACATACGTGTTTAATGTCACATATGTTTATTCAATACGTGTTTAATGTCACATACGTGTTTAATTCACATCGTTTGTTTTAATGTCACATACGTGTTTAATGTCACATACGTGTTTAATGTCACATACGTGTTTAATGTCACATACGTGTTTAATGTCACATACGTGTTTAATGTCACATACGTGTTTAATGTCACATACGTGTTTAATGTCACATACGTGTTTAATGTCACATACGTGTTTAATGTCACATACGTGTTTAATGTCACATACGTGTTTAATGTCACATACGTGTTTAATGTCACATACGTGTTTAATGTCACATACGTGTTTAATGTCACATACGTGTTTAATGTCACATACGTGTTTAATGTCACATACGTGTTTAATGTCACATACGTGTTTAATGTCACATACGTGTTTAATGTCACATACGTGTTTAATGTCACATACGTGTTTAATGTCACATACGTGTTTAATGTCACATACGTGTTTAATGTCACATACGTGTTTAATGTCACATACGTGTTTAATATCACATACGTGTTTAATATCACATACGTGTTTAATATCACATACGTGTTTAATATCACATACGTGTTTAATATCACATACGTGTTTAATATCACATACGTGTTTAATATCACATACGTGTTTAATATCACATACGTGTTTAATATCACATACGTGTTTAATATCACATACGTGTTTAATATCACATACGTGTTTAATATCACATACGTGTTTAATATCACATACGTGTTTAATATCACATACGTGTTTAGGGGCTCTGGTGGCTAAAGCTCTCGCTTCACACGGTGAGGGCCTGGGTTCGATTCCCAGCCAGGGCAGAAACATTGGGCGTGTTTCTTTACACCTGTTGTCTATGTTCCCCATCAGTAAAATGGGTACCTGGGTGTTAGTCGACTGGTGTGAGTCGCATCCTAGGACACTGACCTAATCTGCCCGAAATGCTCAGCATAACAAGGGACTTTCTATATAGTAGTAGGTCACTGATGTCAGCTAGGCCTGTATACCATGTACATGTACTTGTAGTAAATAAAGATATTATTATTATTATTATATTTTATAATATAATCATTTTCCCAGATGTAAGTTTGTAAAAGATAAGATTTCTTCGGATTTTTAACCCTGGAAGGTTAGCCACCCAGGATAACCTAAGAAAGTCAGTGCGTCATCGAGGACTGTCTGTCTTATTTCTATTGGGGTCCTTAATCTTGTCCCCCAGGATGCGATCCACACCAGTCGACTAACACCCAGGTACCTATTTGCTGCTAGGTGAACATGACAACAGGTTTAAGGAAACACGTCGAAATGTTTCCATCCGCCGGGAATCGAACCCAGGCCCTCCATGTGTGAAGCGAGAGCTCAAGCCACCAGACCACCGGGAAAAAAGCTACAATGCTTGGCTTTATTCAGTTAACCTTCTGGGGTTACTAACATGAAGGTTTTCTTCGGTTTGTTTGTCTTCCTTGTCTACCTTCTGTCTTGTCCTATAGCACGATTTTTAGCTCACTCGTCAAACGCTGAGGTCCGGGGGTTGATCTCCGGTACGGCTGGAAAACATTAGCTGTTTCCTTAGGACACCTGTTGTCCATGTTCCTCCATCAGTAAAATGGGTACCTGGGTGTTAGTCGACTGGTGTGGGTCGCATCCAGGGACAAAACCTAATTTCTCAAATGCTCAGCATAACAAGGGACTTTCTATATAGTAGTATGTCATTGATGTCAGCTATGGTCTGTATTCCCATCCTTCATCCATCTTGTAAGGGGAATGCCTTCCACCTGAACAAACAAAAATAATGAAAAAAATAAATAAAAAAATTAGACTCTTGGTTAAGGAATACAAAGTTTTTTTTATTTTAATTTAAAATAGATAAAAAAAAGTAGGCCGTTGTGGTTCATGGCAGGATGTAGAGTAGGAGAATATAAGGCCCAGGATGAGTCTCTGGTGTAGACGAGATGGTGGTAGGTTATCCTGGGTAGATGTTTGGGTGAACTCCTAAGCCACTTGGTCGTGGTAAGTAAGATGTATATGCGGGTGAGTAAGCATCAGAGAATGAGTCCGCATGGACGTATACTTGCTCCTTCAAACCGGGCGTCTGTACCAGCTGACCAGGCCAGCAGCAGAGCTGATAAGAAAAATAAAAGGTGGTTACCACAAGTAAGCAAACATATTTAAGAAAGAAAAAGAATAGCAGGCTCACTTGTAAGATGGAAGACATTACTGGTAACTATAAAAACAACCACAAAAAAGAATACACCTGGTAGATCACCTTACCTGATCAGAAGTGTGGAGGTGTAGTGACTCTTCCAGTTTTGCTGCTCACCAGGTAAGGTAACTACCACCGGAAAAGGGGGGAGGGGGTTCTGCCTGGGCCCGCTAGATGGAAGCACGGGCTGAACCCGTGGAAGATTGCCAGCAGACTAACAACCTTAACCCCCAATTATACTCCACTTTTCCCTCAGTCTCTTCCCACCCTTCTTGTGGTTTTTCTTATTTTGGTTACCTTAATTATGCAGTGAGAGTACAGTTCATAAGTGAGTGGCTCAGGATGCTTGCATATGTATATCTGATTTGTAAAAGTTCTTCTGAGAATGTTTATTTTTTCCAGATCATTTGCTAACTGATGCATGTACCTTAGTAAAACAAAGATTAAAAATGTGGTCACATTGCTTACAAATGCTCATAGAATGGCTGGCATGATTGACAATGTATACAGTGGACCCCCGAGTTTCGTAAAAACCTCACTCCTGAAGTCTGTTCAAGTGCCATTACCGAATGAATTTACTCCCTTAAGGAAAAATGTCACGTAGGTTAGTCTATTTCAGACCCCCAAAAATACTTTTCCACAAGCACTTGCAATATTATACTTGCATAAATGTACGATTTCCGGGGTTTATGAAACTCGGGGGTCCACTGTATTCTGTATGTATAATATTACCAGAGTACAGGAGGGCCCTGCTTTACGGTGCTTTGCTCTTAGGGACATTTCAAATTATACCCAAAAATTCATTTATACAGCTTCTGATTCACTATTATGGCAATTGCGCACCACCTGTCCACTCTGTTTACAGCCTCTGTGAACTCTGCATGTTGATTATGTCTGGAAACTTTCCAAAGCTTTTAAGTATGTATATAAAAAATTTGTGTATTTTATATATATTCTTTGTTACAATGACATCTGAGGGTAATTTTGATAAAAAATAGTAGTAAGGCTCTTACTAATACAAATACAAATTTTTATTTCTTTGCAAAGGTTAAAATGTTACGTATAAAGAAAGTCACTAACATGCCTGAGCATTTCGGGGAGACTAATCAATGCTTACAGACCACTTAAAACTAGACATTGGTTATAATAATATCTTTATTTAGTACTATAAGTACATGTACATGGTATACAGGCCTAGCTGACATGAATGACATATACTACTATATAGAAGGCCCCTTGTTATGCTGAGCATTTCGGGAAAATTAGGTCAGTTTTGTCCCAGGATGCGACTCACACCCAGGTACCCATTTTAAACTGATGGGTGAACAGGGACAGCAGGTGTCATATGAAAGCACAATACTAATGTTTTCCGAACCTCAGAGTGTGAACTGAGTGCGCTAGCAATCGAGCTACAGGGCACCTGTTCGAGCTACGGGACATTATTACAGGATTCATTATTACAAGAGAGAGAGCCAAAAATTATAATTAATAAGATTATAGTAGAGAAGTAATAAAAAAACATTACATATTACAATTAGTACAATTTACAATGTTAAAAGAGAAAAATTTTAAGAATGTATTAATATAGTAATGGAAATAAGTCACTTAACCTTTTTGGGTTATCCTAGGTTCTCTTCTGACAGTGATGGTCTTAATGTTGGGCGAGAGGTGAAAAGTATTTATATGTAGAAATTCAGGTGTAGGAGGTATGGTAGCCCGCCTGGCCACCCCACCCTCACGTAATATACTACGATATTTAAAGCACCCTAGAGCAATAAAATGCATATACCTACAGTACACTCATTACTTGCCTTAACCCTTTCAGGGTCCGTGCCGTAGTTCTACGGCTTTGAGTTCTGGGTCCAAACCGTAGTTCTACGTCATGAGCTCAGGTCACTCAGATAAGCTTTGAGCGGTAAATTTGGGCCTAGATATGAGAGAGTACATCTGTGGTAAGTGTGCACCACATAAAACAAATCCTGCAGCACACAGTGCATAATGAGAAAAAAAACTGAAACCGTAATTTTCGATTAAAACTGCGACTTTGCAGTGTTTTTTCGTATACTTTTTACAGTTGTATTTGCGATTTATTGGTCTCATTTGATAGAATAGAAGATATGTTACAGATAGAGATGATTTTGATTGGTTTTATTACTGGAAATGGCTTGAGACTGAGCTCAAAGTAGTGGAAATTTTAAATTTTTGCCGATGTTCAAGAGTAAACAAATGACCTCACACTTCTAATACGTGCCAGCTGGTGGGTCTAATATATGTTCACAAATGTGGTGATATTATTTGTACAATTATTACAATATTGCCTAACAGTAAATCTTCCATTTTTTGGTTTGAATAAAAATTCATTATGTGAATAAAAAATCAAAATGGAATTCATTTGTAAAGACTGAAAACGTAACTAATGAACAGATGAAATGTTAGTTTAGTGCCAGGAATGCCTGCATTGTTTATTCTGCACCCTATTTTCAAATTGGAATATTTTGAACTTGCGAGTTAAATTGGCTAAATTAAAAATTTCCAATCACTTTATTTTGAAGTAGAAACAGTTGACTGGGCAATTTCTTGTGCTCAATTGATAGAATAGAAGTAATACTAGTGAAATAGCTAAGAATTTGGTCGACTGGAATAATGTAATTGGCCAAAAATGGGAGTCAGTCGGCAAAATCGCTGATGCGTAAATATTGCTGACACATCAAAATTCGCGAGAGAATAATTTCATCAAATTTCGTACTTTGTTTTATTACCTTCAGAATAAGATTCTCTACCATTTCATAAGAAAAAATAATTTTTTTTTTTAAATTCTTGGACACTGGTGCACCCTCTGAAATTTGGCCTCTGGACCCTGAAAGGGTTAAAATATTTATAGTCATAATGCAAGGAGTAAGAGATAAAAATAAATAAGAGAGAACGAGTAAAAGAGAGGACAGAGCCACAGTATATAAACATACGGACAAACACATTTGGTTATGGTTCATACATGTTCATACAAACGCCTTACATTGTGTACAAGTTGTCTCCACAGTGGTACAGTAGAATAAATAACACTTCCATTCTCATGTAACATCATTTTCAGAAGAAATGATGCTCTGAGTGAAGGCATATAAAAGAAACAATTTTCTAGTTACCCACAGTAATACTATTGTGTACACATTTTCTTTGGTGTTGAACTAGAGAAAACTTTATTCTTTCCAACACTCCAGCAAGGCGACTGGAAAAACATCTCACATTTGTTAATTTATTCAACTGTGGGTGTATTTATCATGTTTATAAGTTAACATAGCATGTTTATTTTATAATTATGAAAAAATATCGTAGATGGATTAATGAAAATGTTCATATTAGCGTAATGTACGACATTTAATGCGCATCAGTTATTGCATATTATTATTAATATGGCATCCTCAAGACTAATAAGACACTCTTAGTGATTTTAATGTGTACCTGCATACCAGCACAGTGTGTAGATTTATTTAGGTACAGGTACACATAAGTATAATTATCAGAGTACAGTGGACCCTCGGTTTTCGTACAGCTCCCAACTCGAACAATTATGCGAGTGTATTTTTGTAAGTGTATTTTTGGGGGTCTGAAACGACTAATTTAATTTACATTCATCCTTATGGGAACAAATTTGTTCGGTAACGGCACTCGAGCAGCATTCTGGAAAGAATTATCGACAAAAACTGAGGGTCCACTGTATATATGAAACATGAAATAACTTTAAAACGCTTGAAATTTTGGAGTTTCCAGACATAATGGAGAAGCGGTGCTCGTGAAGTTCACGGAGAATATAAACAAACCGTGTGGGGTGTGGTGACCGTATTAGAAAGTCGGGTGGGAAAGCCGTATAGAGAGTTTTGGTCATAATTTGAAGTGTCTGTATTAGTGGAACACCATAAGGCGAAACGCCGTAAAACTGGGCCCTACTGTATTCTCGATACTGCACATAGATCTATAAACATTTGAAGTTACTCAAAAGTTTGTCTCAGGTTATTGGTGTTGGAAGCTTTAAGCCAACGAAAACATTCAGAAATTATCGTGTATGACCAATATTTTAATTTTCCAAATTTCAATAAAATTGGCAAATTGGCATCTGCACAACCCAAAATCAATCCAACCAAACAATCCTCTAAGTATGATGTACCAGAAATTCAAAATTAAAATTTGCATTTGAATTGTTAGGATTTTTAACTTGAAAGGTTAGCCACCCAAGACAACCCAATAGTCAGTGTATCATTGAGGATTGTATGTTATTTCCATTGGGAGGGTCTTCAAGCTTGTCCCCAGGATGCAACCCACACCACTAACAACCAGGTACCAACTTACTGCTAGGTGATCAGGGGCAGCAGGTGTAAGGAAACATAACCAATGTATCCACCCATACTGGGGAATGAACTCCAGACACTCAGTGTGAGGCAAGTGCTCTGCTAATCAAGCCACAGGACACCATAATTTGAACCAATGAACTCCAACAATGGAGACACGAGTATATCTACCTTGTTATAATGCCAAACTAAAATTTGAAGAGGTCCAGATGAGGCATTCTTAAGTTCTGGCATGAAAAACCAATCTGATTAATAAAATTCCCAAATTTAAACCTTCACAATCCAAAATAATTACAAATACTCCTCTCAGTAAAACCCATCACTGCTGAAAGTTTGAAGCCTATCAGAAGAGGTGTTTTAAAGTTATTACACAGAACCCAACAATTAAAAGTTAAATGCTATATTAACCCTTAAACTGTCCAAACGTAGATCTACGTTTTTGTGGGCAGTGCTCTGACCTTGATTTTCTCCATAAGAAAGCATGTAAAAAAAAAGTAGATATACGTGTGTGTGCGTAGCACTCTGACCTTGATATTCTCAATAAGAAAGTATGTAAAAAAACGTATATCTAAGTTTGGAGTGCTACACAAGCAAACATGGATCTATGTTTTTACAGTTTAAGGGTTAATGAACTGATGTATATGCATCTACACAGCCTAAACTTGTAAGATATCATCCTATCTTCTATCAGTGTTGTGTGGCAGGGTGCGATTGTTGTGCTCCACAAACTGCAATCTTTCAAGCCTTCTAGATCAACTACTATGGCCTAACTGTTACATACCCAGCAGCACCTTGATCCTATAGCATAGTGTCAGTGTATCGACTAGCATCCACCAATGGCTGCATGGTACATCCTATACACTGTAATCATATATTTTTAAAAAATGTCTCCCCTTTTAGTATACAATTATTGAAATTCATCATTCTGCTAGCTTTTATAAATTCATCACTCATCTTTCACCATTCACAAATTCATCACTTGCTTCCTAGGTTGCACTTGTTCATTCTTCTCTACTTGGTTAATACAAGTACAAATTACTTACAGGACTGACTGATCATCATGTCAATAAGCTAGAGAAGTACTTCCTGGTATGGAGTGGAAAGTACAAGACCATTAAAGATGTTCCTGATCTTGTGAAGTAAGTAATGTAGTAATATGCCATCTTAACATTGATTCATATACATATTGTGGGTGTGGGGGGGATGTGGGTGTGGGGGGGGGTTGCATGTTAGGTAACAGGTTGGATGACAACCTCACAGGGAGGTACTGCCATCCTGCCAAACGAGTATGAAACAGAAACCTGTAATTGTTTTACACTGGTAGTTTCCCCAGTGTCATTAACACCTCAGATGATAGGTACATCTTGCCACTGCTACTACTTATACCTCCTAGTTCACACTGTATGTAGTTGTGCTTGTACATGTGGTACACACCCGTCTGAATTTGCTTCTATATTCTTATTAACTCTTGTCTTTGTAATGTGTCCTTACCTTGGCATGGGGAAAATGAAAAGAATGCCTCCTAGGTCCACACACACCCTGCTCCAAGAGCCTTATCGTACCTCTTTTTAAAGCTGTGTGTGGATCCTGCTGCCACTACTTCATTCTCCAGATTGTTCTACTTCCTGACAATTCTCCCTTTCAATGTCTGTCACGTAGAACTACGTCATTGTGGCCAGGGTCCCTCACATAGTTAGTCATGAGCTTGGCTCACTTGGATAAGCTGTGAACAGTAAATTTTGACCTAGATGTGAGAAAATGGATCTGTGCAATCTAAAAAAAGAATCCTGTCCCTTGCAGTGCATGATGAAGGAAAATAAAACTGTGTATGGTTTAAAATAGTGACTTTGAGGTGTTTTCTTGGATGTTTCTTAGTTTCATTTGATGGAATGGAAGACTTTCTACTGAAAGAGATGATTTTGATTGGTTTCAGGACTGGAAGTACAGTGGACCCTCGGTTAGCGGCCGTAATCCGTTCCAGGAGCTAGGCCTAAAACCGAAATGGCCTATAACCGAAATAATATTTCCCATAAGAATTAATGTAAATGCAATTAATCCATTCCAGACAAAAATATTCACAAACAAATATTTTTTTAAAAATTAAATCAGTATTACATCCCTTTATTGAAGACTAATGCTGGCTTCTGTTAGATAGGGAGGAGGAAATAGGGAGGAGTTAGTGTTTGGAAGGAGAATCCTCCTCCAAAAGGACTTCAGGTAACAAGTTCCTCTCTTTGGATACTTCCCTTCTTTCTTTTAATGCCACTAGGACCAGTCACTGGACCCCTGTCTAGAAAAATAACTGTCCAGAGTGTTTTGTTTCTGGTGCCTCTTTAACATTCCCCTGAAGTGGAACAAGGTTTTGTCACTAAACATGGCTTGTTTCAGCTTGGTCAGGATGGTGTTTTTCAGCAAAACTTTGTAACCTATTCCACATTCCACACATTTCCTTAATCACTGAAAAAGGCACCTCCTTCTCTTCCTTTTCCTCTTCTGAAGCAATAGCCTCAACTCTGGTCTGATGATGATCCAGTTTCAGCTCTTGCAGCTCTTCAGTTGTTAGCTCTACCCTGTGGTCCTGCACCAACTCTTCCACATCCTCACCACTCACCTCCACCCCAGGTTGTTCCCCAATGCCACAATATCTTCCACAACAGGCACAAGGTCGTCAGGGTCAGGGTCAGCCTCAAATCCTTCAAAATCCCTCTTTTTCAACACAATCTGGCCACAGTGGTCTCCGAGCAGAGTTCAAAGTCCTGGAAGTCACTGCATTCCAAGCCTTACCTATAAGGCCTATGCAGTTGTAGACATTGAAGTGATTCTTCCAAAACTCTCTAAGGGTCAATTCAATGTCCGAGGTCACTTCAAAGCACTTTTCAAACACTGCTTTTGTGTAGTTTTTTGAAGTTAGAAATGACCTGCTGGTCCATGGGCTGGAGAAGAGAAGAGTGGTGTTAGGTGGCAAGAACTTCACTTTTTTAAATTTGAAGTCCCTAGACATTTGGTCTTCCAAGTCTGGAGGATGTGCAGGAGCATTGTCCAGTACCAGGAGGCACGTGAGTCCCAAATTGTATTTCTGAAGGTATTTTTTCACACTTGGGCCAAACACATCATCAACACAATCTTTGAAAATTTGCCTTGTAACCCATGCATTATGATTTGCTTTCCACATCACACACAATCTTTTCTTGTGGACATTGTGTTTCTTGAAAACACTGGGAGTTTCAGAGTGATACACCAGTAAAGGTTTCACTTTGAAATCCCCACTAGCATTGCTACACAACATGAGTTAGCCTGTCTTTTATAGGCTTGTGTCCTGGCAGTGCCTTTTCCTCCTGCGTGATGTAGGTCCTGTTGTGCATTTTCTTCCAAAACAGGCCTGTTTCGTCACAATTAAACACTTGTTGGGGTTTCAGATTTTCACTCTTTATGTAGTCCTGAAATTCCTGCACAAACTTTTCAGCAGCATGTTTGTCTGAACTTGCAGCCTCACCATGCCTTACAACACTGTGTATGCCACTGTGCTTCTTAAATCTCTCAAACCAGCCTTTGCTGGCCCTAAATTCACTACCAGCAGCACTTGTTCCAAGAGTTTTCTTCAAGATCTTCATGCAAATGCCTTGCCTTCTCACAAATAACACTCCACTACACTGTCTCCCACTTTCTTTTTCCTTAATCCTCAATAACAATAACTTTTCCATTTGTTCCATTATCGGTGACCTTTGTTTCGTTACAAAAGTTTTTCCTTTGGCAACATCACCGTCCTTGATTTTTTCTTTCTTAGCCAGGATGGATGTAATAGTTGATTTGTTTTTCCCCAAACATCCTGGCAAGTTCCAGCACCCGCATACCACTCCCATATTTCTCAATCACCTCTCTTAAATTCCATGGTGTTTCTCACTCTTTGCCACAGGAACTTTACTGGGAACTTTCTTGGGAGTCATGGTTACTTATTTCGCAGTACTGACCAAAAACAATGGAAAACAAGCGAAATGTTTGGATGAATGAGCAGAAGCTTCCTCATTCACCGAGAGACACAGGCAAACTGAAGCGCAAGCGGCCCCAGCCGGCGGACTGACGCATCTCATATGGCCGCTAACCGGGAGCCGAAAAACTGGCCGCTAATCGAGTTGGCCGATAACAGGAACGGCCGCTAACAGAGGGCCCACTGTAGCTTGAAACTGAGCTCAAAAGAGGGCAAATATTCTGATTTTGCCAATATACTGGAGGACAGGTAAGGCTCTTCCTCTCCCTCCCCCCCCCCAACTCCTGTCTGTTTTATGGGTATTATATAGGTCTGATTCAATTACTAGGACACTGCTGTAAACCATGACCTATCGTTCCTGGTTATATTTTATTATCCAAGGTTAAAGGATTAAGGATTTTATTTCTTTGCATAGTTTACTATGTGTAATTACAGTTTTGATTTGCTAAGTACAAAGAAAGCCACTGTCATGCCGGGGCAGTTCAGGCAGACTAGACCTAATGCTTAACAGACTACTTAATACTAGGCATATATATAACATACAGTGGACCCCTGAGTAACGAGCACCCCAGAAATCGTACAATTATGTAAGTATAATATTGTAAGTGCTTTTGTAAGTGTATTTTTGGGGGTCTGAAATGGGACTAACCTACTTGACATTATTTCTTAAGGGAGTAAATTCGTTCGGTAATGGCACTTGAGCAGGCTTCTGGAATGAATTTTGCTCGTTACTCGGGGGTCCACTGTACAGTTCTCCCTCAACATTCACGTTTTCCACTTTCGCGGGCTTCACACATTCACGAATTTCCGTCCGCCAAATTCCCGGCCACCAAATCATATTAAAGTTTCCCGCCACCCGAGCGTCCCTACTACCTTCCCTCCGACCCGGCAGCCAGCCCGTCCACCACTCACTCACTCACCGAGTGTTTTGTTTGTTCATTATTTATTAAACTACAGTATAACATGTATGTAGCACTATATAGTACAATATTTTACTATGTTTTCATGTGTTTTATGATTGTTCATGGTTCAATAGGTTAACGAAGCAGTATTTCTCTACAATATATTGTAGGGAAGTAAGTAATGAATGTACTAAATAAAGGTTATCTATTACATTTATTCCAAATTGATATTAGAAACACGATAAATACCCTAGAACTGTAATAAAGATGCTGAAATGAATAATATATGCCATATTATATGAGTGGGGTAAGAGAAGCAGGCAGGCCGCCACTCATAAGATGTTTAAATCAGAGTAAACATGCCTAAATCACTCTTGTCATAAGAACAAATGCAAAAATAGCATTTATTATTTTTAGAATAATAATTAATTTATAATTGATCTGGAGCACTTTAAATGTCTTTCAGTATTTGGTAGCTGACATTTAGAGCACGGTTATATATTATTATTATTATTATTATTATTATATTAATATTATTATATTTAATATTATATATTAATATTATTATATTACATTAATATTATTATATTAATATTATTTCCCTACAATATATTGTAGGGAAATAATAATTAAATAATAATAATAACTCTACACATATGCTATGTATGATAATCTATGTAAATGTATTTGTGTATACCTGAATAAACTTACTAATAGCTGTGGAGTGCTCTAAATGTCAGCTACCAAATACTGATGACATTAAAGTGCTCCAGTTCAATTATTATTCTAAAAATAAATGTTAGTACAATTATTCTAAAAATAAATGCTATTTTTGCATTTGTTCTTATGACAAGTTATTTAGGCATGTTTACCCTAATGTAAACAACTCTCATGAGTGGCGTCCTGCCTGCTTCTCTTACCCTACTCATATAATATGGCATATATTATTCAATTCAGTGTCTTTATTACAGTTTTAGGGTATTTATCGTGTTTCTGATATCAATTTGGAATAAATGTATTGCGCCCCCAAGATTGGGCCTCAATGTATATATATCTGTTTATATGTGATTGATGTATATTTTCCATTTTCTTATAATTTTATATTGCTGATATTCTCGATAATAGCTAAATCGTTAATATCTTGCTTTATATTATTATTTGACCTATTTGACATTATTTGACTTAGCTATATTTATTAGGTAGGATGTAACATTTTATATTGTGCTCAAGTGTGTCGTAGCTGCCTTGGAGTTGGCAAACTACTTTAACTACCCCTTGTTTGTTTGTGTCAGCCTGTACCTAGCACCGTCTTTGAGTAGCCGTGCTGGTCACGTGAGCAGTCACGTGACCACCTGAGCTGGGTGGTTGCTTCTCCTCCCTCTCTCTCTCTGGCCTGCTGACCATCGTCGAGTCAACACCTCGCTCCTATTTCTACTTGTTTTCTTGCCATTTAGACTCTTTGGGTAGAGTATGTATTCGGTGGTGAGACGAAACATACTTCTCAGGACTCTGTGTAACTCTGTTCAGAGGATAGACTAGACAGTGATTTTCGACGTTTTTCTAGGTTGTGTGTCACATTGACACTGAGACAACTCAGGTCTCTAGCTATAGCTCTGGACCTACTTCGATAAAGCATCTGTGCACCGTCAGTCTGGGATTGTTTATTCTGAACCTAGCTTCAGTAGTAAGGGAGTTCTGTGACTGTTTTGGAGGTTCTATTGATGGTCCCCAGTTAGGGTCGTTTTTCTATCTCTTTGTTCCTGACGCTGTGTTGATGTTGCTTGTTATATTGCTTTTCTGCGAATTGGTCATTTTACTGGTCAATCAAGCGGTTCTGATTGTCAGTTTGTTAGAGAAGCTAGCTTATGAGAAGTTCAGTCGGACACTGGTCGAGTCTTAGTTACCTGGAGCACACTCATACACACATTTATTCATATTTGTATATATCTGCTTTATTGTAATTACTGACATTGTACCTGATGGTAATTCTGAGTCATTTATATGTATGTGCCCTCAGCACATGTATATGAGAGCAGTGTAGGAGTTACCCTCCTAATTAACCTCCTAATTCATAACTTAATGAACATCCTTATCATATGTACTTATATTTACTTTGAAACTCTAGACACTAACTTTTTTTTTTTTTTTTTTTTTTATTTAACACATCGGCCAATTCCCACCAAGGCAGGGTGGCCCGAAAAAGAAAAACTTTCATCATCATTCACTCCATCACTGTCTTGCCAGAGGGGTGCTTTACACTACAGTTATAAAACTGCAACATTAACACCCCTCCTTCAGAGTGCCGGCACTGTACTTCCCATCTCCAGAACTCAAGTCCGGCCTGCCGGTTTCCCTGAATCCCTTCATAAATGTTACTTTGCTCACACTCCAACAGCACGTCAAGTATTAAAAACCATATGCCTCCATTCACTCCTATCAAATACGCTCACACATGCTTGCTGGAAGTCCAAGCCCCTCGCATACAAAACTTCCTTTACCCCCTCCCTCCAACCTTTCCTAGGCCGACCCCTACCCCGCCTTCCCTCCACTCGAGATTTATACACTCTCGAAGTCACTCTTTCTCGTTCCATTCTCTCTACATGTCCAAACCACCTCAACAACCCCTCCTCAGCTCTCTGGACAATAGTTTTGGTAATCCCGCACCTCCTCCTAATTTCCAAACTCCGAATTCTCTGCATTATATTCACACCACACATTGACTTCAGACATGACATCTCCACTGCCTCCAGCCTTCTCCTCGTTGCAACATTCATCACCCATGCTTCACACCCATATAAGAGCGTTGGTATAACTATACTCTCATACATTCCCCTCTTTACTTCCATGGACAAGGTTCTTTGTCTCCAGACTCCGAAGTGCTCCACTCACCCTTTTCCCCTCATCAATTCTATGATTCACCTCATCCTTCATATACCCATCTGCCGACATGTCCACTCCCAAATATCTGAATACATTCACCTCCTCCATACTCTCTCCCTCCAATCTGATATCCAATCTTTCGTCACCTATTCTTTTTGTTATCCTCATCACCTTACTCTTTCCTATATTCACTTTCAATTTTCTTCTTTTACACACCCTACCAAATTCATCCACCAACCTCTGCAACTTCTCTTCAGAATCTCCCAAAAGCACAGTGTCATCAGCAAAAGCAACTGTGACAACTCCCACTTTGTATTTGCTTCTTTATCTTTTAGCCCAACACCTCTTGCCAAGACCCTCGCATTCACTTCTCTTACAACCCCATCTATAAATATATTGAACAACCACGGTGACATCACACATCCTTGTCTAAGGACCACTTTTACTGGGAAATAGTCCCCTTCCCTCCTACACACTCTAACCTGAGCCTCACTATCCTCATAAAAACTCTTCACTGCTTTCAGTAACCTTCCTCCTATTCCATACACCTGCAACATCTGCCACATTGCCCCCCCTATCTACCCTATCATACGCCTTTTCCAAATCCATAAATGCCACAAAAACATCTTTACCCTTATCCAAATACTGTTCACCTATATGTTTCACTGTAAACACTTGGTCTACACACCCCTACCTTTCCTAAAGCCCCTTGTTCATCTGCTATCCTGCTTTCTGTCTTACTCTTAATTCTTTCAATAATAACTCTACCATACACTTTACCAGGTACACTCAACAGACTTATTCCCCTATAATTTTTGCACTCTCTTTTGTCCCCTTTGCCTTTATACAAAGGAACAATACACGCTCTCTGCCAATCCCTAGGTACCTTACCCTCTTCCATACATTTATTAAATAATAGCACCAACCACTCCAAAACTATATCCCCACTTGCTTTTAACATTTCTATCTTTATCCCATCAATACCAGCTGCCTTACCACCTTTCATTCTACCCACTGCCTCACGAACTTCCCTACACCCACAACTGGCTCTTCCACACTCCTACAAGATGTTATTCCTCCTTGCCCTACACACGAAATCACAGCTTCCCTGTCTTCATCAACATTTAACAACTCCTCAAAATATTCTCTCCATCTTCCCGATACCTCTAACTCTCCATTTAATAACTCTCCTCTCCTATTTTTAACTGTCAAATCCATTTGTTCTCTAGGCTTCCTCAACTTATTAATCTCATTCCAAAACTTTTTCTTATTTTCAACAAAATTTGCTGATAACATCTCACCCACTCTCTCATCTGCTCTCTTTTACATTGCTTCACCACTCTTTTTAACCTCTTTTTCTCTCCATATACTCTTCCCTCCTTGCATCACTTCTACTTTGTAAAAACCTCTCATATGCTAACTTTTTCTCCCTTACTACTCTCTTTACATCATCATTCCACCAATCGCTCCTCTTCCCTCCCGCACCCACTCGCCTGTAACCACAAACTTCTGCTGAACACTCTAACACTACATTTTTAAATCTACCCCATACATTTTCGACCCCATTGCCTACACTCTCACTAGCCCATCTATCCTCCAATAGTTGTTTATATCTTACCCTAACTGCCTCCTCTTTTAGTTTATAAACCTTCACCTCTCGTACTTACTGATTCTATTTTCCTTGTATCCCATCTACCTTTTACTCCCACTGTAGCTATAACTAAAAAGTGATCTGATATATCTGTGGCCCCTCTATAAACATGTACATCCTGAAGTCTACTCAACAGTCTTTTATCTACCAATACATAGTCCAACAAACTACTGTCATTACGCCCTACATCATATCTTGTATACTTATTTATCCTCTTTTTCTTAAAATATGTATTACCTATAACTAAACCCCTTTCTATACAAAGTTCAATCAAAGGGCTCCCATTATCATTTACACCTGGCACCCCAAACTTCCCTACTACACCCTCTCTGCATGTTTCTCCCACTTTAGCATTTAGGTCCCCTACCACAATTACTCTCTCATTTGGTTCAAAAGTTCCTATACATTCGCTAACATCTCCCAAAATCTCTCTCTCTCCTCTACACTCCTCTCTTCTCCAGGTGCATACACGCTTATTATGACCCACTTTTCGCATCCGACCCTTATTTTAATCCACATAATCCTTGAATTTACACATTCATATTCCCTCTTTTCCTTCCATAACTGATCCTTCAACATTATTGCTACCCCTTCCTTAGCTCTAACTCTCTCAGATACTCCTGACTTAATCCCATTTATTTCTCCCCACTGAAACTCGCCTACCCCCTTCAGCTTTGTTTCGCTTAGGGCCAGGACATCCAACTTCTTTTCATTCATAACATCAGCAATCATCTCTTTCTTATCATCCGCACTACATCCACGCACATTCAGACAACCCAGTTTTATAAAGTTTTTCTTCTCGTTTTTAGTAGATTTGTACAGGAGAAGGGGTTACTAGCCCATTGCTCCCGGCATCTTAGTCGCCTCATACGACACGCATTGCTTACGGAGGAAAGATTCTTTTCCACTTCCCCATGGACAATAGAGAAAATAAAAAGAACAATAGCTATTAAGAAAAAGAAGAAAAACCTAGATGTGTGTATGTATATATATGCATGTGTATGCCAGTGTAGTGTGACCTAAAGTGTAAGTAGAAGTAGCTAGATATACCTGTTATCCAGCGTGTTTGAGACAGAAAAAAGACACCAGCAATCCTACCATCATGTAAAACAGTTTCAGGTTTCTGTTTCACCGTCACCTGGCAGGACGGTAGTACCTCCCTGGGTGGTTGCTGTCTACCAACCTACTACCTTGTTTAATAAACATATTAAATTTTATGCTTTGGTTAGTACCCTATCAGTTGTAATCCTCTTGGTGACTATTGAATATGTTGGGTAACTGGACCAGGATACTGACTTTGTTGCAAAAGCCCAGTAACAGGCTGGCTGCTAGAAGGGCTATCCTTTCTAGTGTTCGCTGGAGATGTCTATTACTAATAGATATAGTGTCATTTTGTAACAAATGTAAGAGATAGATAACCTTTATTACTAATATTAGTGTAATTACACAATATTTTATTAGCACTAAGGCTAACATCCACCACCCATGACGACTCGCCAGACACTGCTCGCCTCTCCCTCCCTCCAATAGCTCCTCCCACTTCATAACGATGTTAGATGGTGAATTTAATGTCTTTTTCTGTAAGCTTAACTCGTTGTATGTGTATTTTACTTTTTTATTGTTTTCTGTAATATGAGTTATGCAAATTAAAATAAATTTATCAAGTTTCATTTTTTTTTTTCTAATGTATATATATTTAATTCAACATTTGGCATCATTACAAAGTGGGCAGAGCTACAACAGAGGGAGAAGAAGCAGTGTGTCAGTAACTCTTGCTTCCCCATGACACTTCACAACACTATAAAATAGGTATTGTATAATTATACTATTACAGGCCTCCCTCTACAGCCAGCTCATGTCAAAATAATATGTATATAGTACGTTATTTTACTATGTTTTCATGTGTTTTATGATTGTTCATGGTTCAATAGGTTAAGGAAGCAGTATTGTATTATATTTCCCTACAATATATTGGGGCACCAAACATTCGCGATTTTTCAACATTCACGAGGCTCTTGATCCCCTAACCCTCGCGAATATTAAGGGAGACATGTAGTTTAAATTGAATATTGTTTTTTATATTTCAACAGAAGTAGTTAGTGGTTTTATCAGTACAGTGGACCCCGAGTAACGAGCACCCCGGAAATCTTACAATTATGTAAGTATAATATTGTAAGTGCTTTTGTAAGTGTATTTTTGGGGGTCTGAAATGGACTAACCTACTTGACATTATTTCTTAAGGGAGTAAATTCATTCAGTAATGGCACTTGAGCAGGCTTCTGGAATGAATTTTGCTAGTAATTGAATTTATAATTAAGATGAATTTGTTAACACGTTACAGTACAGCCTCTCCTCACTTAGCGACGTACTCGAAAAGATAAAAAAAACTTCACATCTTTCTCACTGCATGTCTCTTCCCACAAGGTTATGTTGCCACACACACTGACTGTGCTCAGCCACATTTACCTCATGGGGAACAATGGTTTAATAGCAGCTGTTTACATGGGGATAGACCGTAAGTCCGATGCCTCGGACTTACGGCGGGGGCTCTGACCAGTTTATTTCAATATACAGTACAGTGGACCCTCGGTTAACGAAATTAATCCGTTCCAGGAGCTATTACTTAATCTGAATCTTTCGTAATCCGAACCCTTATTTCATATAAGAAATAATGTAATACAATTAATCCGTTCCACAAAAAAATATTCACAATAAATAAAATATAAATAATATTTACTCACCTTTATTGAAGAGACTTGCAGGAATCTGGAAGATAGGGATGATGACAGGGGCAGGGTGTTAGTGGTTGGAAGGGGAATCCCCCTCCAAAAGGACTTCAGGTAACAAGTCCCTCTCTGGGGTTACTTCCCTTCTTGGTCTTTTAACCCTTTGACTGTCGGAGGCCCCTCTCTGAAACTGTCATTCTATGTCGGGAAATATTCGAAAAAAAAAAATTATTTTTTTTTTTATCAAAATGTTAAGATTATTTTTCTGATTGTTTAAATCCGCCCCAAAAAATTTTGCGATCAGTATTTACAGAGATATAGAGGCGTAAAGTTGGCAAAAAATGAGCCCCGTATGGCAACAGCAGCGAATGCCGCTCACCCGGTAAACTTTGCTTTACTTCCTTTCATATGTTTCTTGTTTTTTTTTTTCACTATTTTATTTTTTCACATAACTTATGTGGCCTGTGATACCAAAGTAAGGTGCAATGTATATATATATACTCGTTGTATGCAACACAATAATCGCACAAACATTAGTATCATTATATTGTTTACAAAACTTGTTTACACCAACCAACAATAAAAAAAATTGTTTATTACTATTTTTTATTAACACATCGGCCGATTCCCACCAAGGCAGGGTGGCCCGAAAAAGAAAAACTTTCATCATCATTCACTCCATCACTGTCTTGCCAGAAGGGTGCTTTACACTACAGTTATAAAACTGCAACATTAACACCCCTCCTTCAGAGTGCCGGCACTGTACTTCCCATCTCCAGAACTCAAGTCCGGCCTGCCGGTTTCCCTGAATCCCTTCATAAATGTTACCTTGCTCACACTCCAACAGCACGTCAAGTATTAAAAACCATATGCCTCCATTCACTCCTATCAAATACGCTCACACATGCTTGCTGGAAGTCCAAGCCCCTCGCACACAAAACTTCCTTTACCCCTCCCTCCAACCTTTCCTAGGCCGACCCCTACCCCGCCTTCCCTCCACTACAGATTTATACACTCTCGAAGTCACTCTGTCTCGTTCCATTCTCTCTACATGTCCAAACCACCTCAACAACCCCTCCTCAGCTCTCTGGACAATCGTTTTGGTAATCCCGCACCTCCTCCTAATTTCCAAACTCCGAATTCTCTGCATTATATTCACACCACACATTGACCTCAGACATGACATCTCCATTGCCTCCAGCCTTCTCCTCGTTGCAACATTCATCACCCATGCTTCACACCCATATAAGAGCGTTGGTATAACTATACTCTCATACATTCCCTCTTTACTTCCATGGACAAGGTTCTTTGTCTCCACAGACTCCGAAGTGCTCCACTCACCCTTTTCCCTCATCAATTCTATGATTCACCTCATCCTTCATATACCCATCCGCCGACATGTCCACTCCCAAATATCTGAATACATTCACCTCCTCCATACTCTCTCCCTCCAATCTGATATCCAATCTTTCGTCACCTATTCTTTTTGTTATCCTCATCACCTTACTCTTTCCTATATTCACTTTCAATTTTCTTCTTTTACACACCTACCAAATTCATCCACCAACCTCTGCAGCTTCTCTTCAGAATCTCCCAAAAGCACAGTGTCATCAGCAAAAAGCAACTGTGACAACTCCCACTTTGTATTTGCTTCTTTATCTTTTAGCCCAACACCTCTTGCCAAGACCCTCGCATTCACTTCTCTTACAACCCCATCTATAAATATATTGAACAACCACGGTGACATCACACATCCTTGTCTAAGGCCCACTTTTACTGGGAAATAGTCCCCTTCCCTCCTACACACTCTAACCTGAGCCTCACTATCCTCATAAAAACTCTTCACTGCTTTCAGTAACCTTCCTCCTATTCCATACACCTGCAACATCTGCCACATTGCCCCCTATCTACCCTATCATACGCCTTTTCCAAATCCATAAATGCCACAAAAACATCTTTACCCTTATCCAAATACTGTTCACCTATATGTTTCACTGTAAACACTTGGTCTACACACCCCTACCTTTCCTAAAGCCCCCTTGTTCATCTGCTATCCTGCTTTCTGTTTTACTCTTAATTCTTTCAATAATAACTCTACCATACACTTTACCAGGTACACTCAACAGACTTATTCCCCTATAATTTTTGCACTCTCTTTTGTCCCCTTTGCCTTTATACAAAGGAAGAATACACGCTCTCTGCCAATCCCTAGGTACCTTACCCTCTTCCATACATTTATTAAATAATAGCACCAACCACTCCAAAATTATATCCCCACCTGCTTTTAACATTTCTATCTTTATCCCATCAATCCCAGCTGCCTTACCCCCTTTCATTCTACCCACTGCCTCACGAACTTCCCCTACACCCACAACTGGCTCTTCCACACTCCTACAAGATGTTATTCCTCCTTGCCCTACACACAAAATTGTTTATTACTATTGTTCTATAATATACAGTGGTACCTCGAGTTACGATATTTTTTCGTTCGAGAATGCTGCTCAAGTGCCATTACCAAACGAATTTATCCCCATAAGGAATAATGTAAAATAGAATAGTCCTTTTACACCCCCAAAAATATACTTACAAAAGCATTTAAAAAAAAAAAAATTTGCATAAAAGGGCGATTTTTGGGACCATCGTAACTCGAGGTACCACTGTTTACACATATATAATGACTAGACACTTTCCATCAACTGCAATTAGCACTTTAAAGCTCCAAGCTATGTGTGGGGGTGGGTGTGTGTGGGGTGGGTGTGTGTGTGGGGGTGGGTGTGGGGGTGGGTGTGTGTGGGGTGGTGTGGGGGTGGGTGTGTGTGGGGGTGGGTGTGTGTGTGGGGGTGGGTGTGTGTGTGGGGGTGGGGTGTGTGTGGGGGTGGGTGTGTGTGTGGGGGTGGGTGTGTGTGTGGGGGTGGGGTGTGGTGTGGGGGTGGGTGGTGTGGTGGGGGTGGGTGTGGGGGTGGGGGTGGGTGTGGGGGGTGGTGGGGTGTGGGGGTGGGTGTGGTGGTGTGGGGGTGGGTGGTGTGTGGGGGGTGGGTGTGTGTGTGGGGGTGGGTGTGTGTGTGGGGGGTGTGTGTGTGTGGGGGTGTGTGTGTGGGGGTGGGTGTGTGTGTGTGGGGGTGGGTGTGTGTGTGTGGGGTGGGTGTGTGTGTGGGGTGGGTGTGTGTGGGGGTGGGTGTGTGGGGTGGTGTGTGGGTGTGGGTGGTGGGGTGTGGGTGGGGGTGGGTGTGGTGTGTGTGGGGTGGGTGTGTGTGGTGGTGGGTGGGTGTGTGTGGGGTGGGTGTGTGTGTGTGGGGGTGGGTGTGTGTGTGGGTGGGTGTGGGTGTGTGGGGTGGTGGGTGTGGGTGGGTGGTGTGTGGGGGTGTGGGGGGTGTGTGTGTGTGGGGGGGGGTGTTTGTGGGGGGGGGGGTGTGGGTGGACATCTAAATTTGCTGAGTCAGGGTAAGGCAGCTGTCAAAATGACATATTATACCATTACTCACCACCCCACACTGCCTGTCAACACAAAAGGGGACCCATGTCTTCTCCACAACCTCCTTCCTTCCTGCCTTTCTTCCTTCATTCCTTCCTTTATTTCTGACTTTCTTCCTTTCCTCCTTCCTTAATTTGCAGTGATATCGAGTGGGATGATTTACCGGGGAAAGAAGGGGAAATGAAAGGGATATGGGATGGTGTAGGACTTCTTTCCTTCCTTCCTCTCATCTCTTTTCCTTCCTTCCTCTCATCTCTTCTTTCCTTCATTCCTTCCTCACATCTCTTACTTACTTTCTTTCTTCCTTCCTTCCTTCTGGTATCCTGGGCATTGCTTTCGGTCACAAACTCATTAAAACCATGAAATTTATCTTCAGAGACACTTCCATCTGTGTTAGAACTATCATTGAGGAAGAGAAATGTCCCAGATGAGCCAAGGAGTCAAATAATTCTTACCGCTAGGCATGCTGAACAAGGACTACTGAAATGGTGTTCCCACAATGCACCAGTGGCTACCCGATTTTTTTTATACTGCGCACACAGACCCATTCTCTCACATGTGGGCCTACCAGCTTTCTCCTGCTTGATTTGAGGCTGCTAGAATTTAGGCATATAAATACATCCGAAACATTGGCTCGTAAGACGTATATATACGTCCGAAACAGTCAAAGGGTTAAGTAAATGGGCAGTTTCTTGTACTCCATCGATAGAACAAATGGAGTTTTAGCGAAATAGGTGAGTTTGGTCGACTGGAACAATGGAATTGTCCGAAAATAGGGCTCGGTTAGCAAAATCAGCTGTGCAAATATCACTGAGACCGCTATCTTTGCGAGAACATAATTCTGTAAGTTTTCCATCAAATTTCATACTTTTTGTAATTATCATTTCATAAAAAAAAATTAAATTCTTCGACACCGAGAGCAAGTTTGTGAGCAGTGGTCTCGACAGTGAAAGGGTTAACTAAATTTTTTATCCTTGTCACGTTACTCTTTCCTATATTCACTTAATTTCCTTTTACATACCCTAGTTTTGGAGTGGTTAGGGTAAGGTACCTAGGGATTGGCAGAGAGCATGCATAGTTCCTTTGTATAAAGGCAAAGGGGACAAAAGTGTTAAAATTATAGGAGAATAAGTCTGTTGAGTATACCTGGTAAAGTGTATGGTAGTTATTATTGAAAGAATTAAGAGTAAGACGGAGAGCAGTATAGCAGATGAACATGGAGGCTTTAGGAAGGGTAGAGGGTGTGTATATAAAGTGTTTGCAGTGAAACATATAGGTGAACAGTACAGTGGACCCTCGGTTAACGAAAAAAATTCATTGCAGAAGCCTGCTCAAGTGCCATTACCGAACGAATTTACGTCCTTAAGAAATAATGTCATGTAGGTTAGTCTGTTTCAGATCCCCAAAAATACACTTCCACAAGCACTTACAATATTATACTTACATACTTGCACGATTTCCGGGGTGTTTGTTAACCGAGGGTCCACTGTATTTAGTTAAGGGTAAAGAGGTTTTTGTGGCATTTATGGATTTGGAAAAGGTGTATATGGTAGATAGGGGGACACTGTGGCAGATGTTGCAAATGTATGGAATTGGAGGTAGGTTATTGAAAGCAGTGAAGAGCCTTTATGGAGGGTAGTGAGGCTCAGGTTAGAGAGATTATTTCTGAGTAAAAGTAGACCTTAGACAGGGATGTGTGATGTCACCGTGGTTGTTCAATATATTTATAGATGGAGTTTTAAGAGAAGTGAATGCTTGGTGATGGCAAGAGGTGTGGGGTTAAAAGATAAAGAATCTAACACAGTGGGAGTTGTCACAGTTGCTCTTTGCTGATGACACTGTGCTTTTGGGAGATTCTGAAAAGAAGTTGCAGAGGTTGGTTGATGAGTTTGGTAGGGTATGTAAAAGAAGGAAAAAGTGAATAGTATAGGAAAGAGTAAGGTGATGAGAATAAGAAAAAAATTAGGTAACAGAAGATTAGATATCATATTGGAAGAAGAGTATGGAGGAGGTGAATGTATTCAGATATTTGGGAGTGGACATGTCAGCAGATATATCTATGAAAGATGAGGTGAATTATAGAATTGACAAGGGGAAAAAGGCGAGTGGTGCACTGAGGAGTCTGTGGAGACAAAGAACTTTGACCATGAAAGCTAAGAGGGGAATGTATGAGAGTATAGTTATACCAACGCTCTTGTATGGGTGTGAGGCATGGGTGGTGAATGTTGCAACTAGGAGAAGGCTGGAGGCAGTAGAGATGTCATGTCTGAAGGAAGTGTGTGGTGTGAATATAATGCAGAGAATCCATAGTTTGGAGATTAGGAGGAGGTGCAGGATTACCAAAACTATTATCCAGAGGGCTGAGGAGGGGTTATTGAGATGGTTTGGACATGTAGAGAGGATAGAACGAAATAAAATGACTGAGTGTATAAATCTATAGTGGAGGGAAGGCGGGGTAGGGGTTGGCCTAGGAAAGGTTGGAGGGAGGGGGTAAAGGAGGTTTTATGTGCAAGGGGCTTGGACTTCAGCAAGCGTGCATGAGTGTATGGAGCAAATGGAGATGAATGGTTTTTAGGCCTTGATGTGCTGTTGGAGTGTAAGCAAGGTAACATTTATAAAGGGATTCAGGGAAACCGGCATGCCAAACTTGATTCCTGGAGATAGGAAGTACAATGCTGGCACTGAAGGAGGGGTTAATGCTGCAGTTTTATAACTAGTGTAAGCGCACCTCTGGCAAGACAGTGATGGAGTGAATGATGAAAGTTTTTCTTTTTCGGGCAACCCTGCCTTGGTGGGAAACAGCCGGTGTTTTAATAACTGCCCATCCCCTCTTTTGATACGCCTATACGTATATGCCTCTTTTTGGCCAGTGATTTTTGCTTTACAGCAGTAGCTGGGAACTTAACCTGACCTGTATAAACTGGGTCTGCCTGTAATTTGTTAAAAAAAAAAAAAATCCCGTTATTTGTAGCTGTTCCCAAACATCATGAAGGTCTTGTCAATGTTAAGAGTGAGTTTGTTGGTAGTTATCCAGCTACATAAAGAATCTTTTATGACCTCTTTAACAGTGTTTACAGCCTCTCCTCACTTAGCGACGTACTCGTTTACCGATGACTCGGACTTACGATGGGCTCTCTGACCAATATGCATACCTAAATAATGTATATTAGAGCTGATTTCCTCTATTCTGTGTATTACAGTATACAGTACACTACTGTATAAACATTTAAAAATATACTAAAGTTATAAATGATGCAAAGGTGAAATTAAAACAATATCAAAGATGGTTGACACAAACCCACTACCATTATTATATGCTCCTTGCTTAGTGATGAATTCGTTTACCGACCTGGTCTTAGGAACGGAACTCCATCGTTAAGTAAGGAGAGGCTGTATTTAGAGATTTCGGATTTGGGTGGAAGATGACAAAAGTTATCTGAAATGCACTTGGAAGATCATTGATGTTTGAGGAAAAGTGAAGAACACTCAGTTTCTTAATACATGTAACCTTGATCATGTGACTTCTTCCACAGCCAAGATGTAATGGAACGTGCCCGTAACAAGGCCAGGATCAAGATCAGTGCGTACATGTGTGTAGCCACTCTACTAGGCTGTCTTGCTATGGTCTACTCTGGCAAGAAGGCCCAAGAAAGGGGAGATACTGTGGCCAAGATGAACAAAGAGTTCCATGAAAAGTACGAAGAAGCTAACTTAGCCCAGGCAAAGGCTGCCAAGAATTAGTACATGTATTCAGAAATTTAGTTTGCATGCGAGTATTTTGATAGTTAATTAAATATGCTGTATTCTGTGATTCATCATACTGTACACTATAATTATATGTACTGTATTTTGCAATTGCCATTTTATTAAACTAAGCAATAAATATTTGATTGATTTTACACCACAAGTTGTGTACGGTAAGTCCTCAACTTGCGCACACATCGGGGATTTCCTGTATTGTCTAATAATGATATACAGAAGATTCTCAATGTGTTCGTAAGTTGAGGTCTTACTGTAATGATTTTCTTTGCTTCAGTTATTCATCTAAGGCAGTTTGAAACCTATTAATGGCTTGCCTTCTTTCTGCACAGTACACATCTTTGTCTGGGTCCCAGTTCACTTTGGTATTCAAAGCAATGAACTTGCAAACTGCATCAATCTGTTTCTTCTGCTCATTTGAGACTGATTGCAGCATTATTGGTCCGGATTAGAGCAGAGCTGCATTGACCTCGTGTGAGTTCTTGGTTTACTTTCATCGCTGTTGTATTTGGGAAACTGTTCTTGTATGAGTGTATTGCTCACATAAATCTACCACTCTGGTATCGCATGGATGAACTTGTATCTTGTTCATGGTCAGACACCTTTTCATTCAATTTAGCAAAGAGCACATTGAACAAATTAATTTCAGGTTTCACCTTTTTTCTATTTTTTTCAGCTCCTGGGACTTTACCTCTTTCTGAAAGCTTTCAAAGCTTTCAATACTTTCAATGCGTGCACACTGAAATTTTAGTTGAAATTGACTTTCTTCACTAAGTTAGGCTCTGTTAGCTTGTAAGTTAGCCCCTTACATTACTACTTTGACAATTCTACTTCCTCATTAAGTGCTTCATGACCTGTATGGGTTTGCCAAATTAGGTTTTTTTTTTTTTTTTTATTAACACATCGGCCGATTCCCACCAAGGCAGGGTGGCCCGAAAAAGAAAAACTTTCATCATCATTCATTCCATCACTGTCTTGCCAGAGGGGTGCTTTACACTACAGTTATAAAACTGCAACACTAACACCCCTCCTTCAGAGTGCAGACACTGTACTTCCCATCTCTAGGACTCAAGTCCGGCCTGCCGGTTTCCCTGAATCCCTTCATAAATGTTACTTTGCTCACACTCCAACAGCACGTCAAGTATTAAAAACCATTTGTCTCCATTCACTCCTATCAAATACGCTCACACATGCTTGCTGGAAGTCCAAGCCCCTCGCACACAAAACTTCCTTTACCCCCTCCCTCCAACCTTTCCTAGGCCGACCCCTACCCCGCCTTCCCTCCACTACAGATTTATACACTCTCGAAGTTATTCTGTCTCGTTCCATTCTCTCTACATGTCCAAACCACCTCAACAACCCCTCCTCAGCTCTCTGGATAATAGTTTTGGTAATCCCGCACCTCCTCCTAATTTCCAAACTCCGAATTCTCTGCATTATATTCACACCACACATTGACCTCAGACATGACATCTCCACTGCCAAATTAGATGATTAATTATAATAATTAATAATCACACATTGCAAGAGTCTTGCTACTTTCTTGCCTTTCATGGGTGGAGGCCTTAATACTAACACAGGTATCTTGATTCAAGGAATTAGAGCTAACATTACTTTGGAGCAGACTTGATTATTTTTCATTCCCCAGATGCTTTATGACCACTGTAGGTTTATTGCTCTCTAGGTGAAAATTATTACATCCACAAAAAAGAGAAATCCCTTTGAATCAAATGTAATTACAGTGGACCCCCGGTTTACGTTAGGCTCCAAACTCGAACAGTTATGTAAGTGTATTTTTGTAAGCGCTTTTGTAAGTGTATTTTTGGGGGTCTAAAAGGACTAATCTAATTTACATTATTCCTTATGGGAACAAATTCGTTTGGTAACGGCACTTGAACGGCATTCTGGAATAAATTAATAACGTAAACCGGGGTCCACTGTACTGAAGAAATTTATCATAACTGTTAATGTCACAAATTATATACACTGATGAATCTAGACAGTCTACCAGCAGGGCTTCATCTGATCTTGACACCTTCGTAGATGAGAATTACAGTAACCATGTCGAGTTAGGCATAAAATTTAACATCGGAACTTCTCCATTAGAAATTGCAATGCTTGCCATCCTAATGTCACTAGTTTGTTTGACGATGAGCTTGATGCAGCCTGCATCATTACTGATTGTGTCATCACTGGATACATGCGACTTGCATAGTACTAGTTTAATGTCATGCTCATTGGTTGAGTCAAGTGCAGTTTTTTTTTTTCCCCTCCCACTGAGGTTGGGTGGAAACCCCCCCCCCCCCCAAAAAAAAAATACTCAGTCCATCAGTATCATGCTTAAGGGGTGCTGTTACTATAATTTAAAATGATAATATTAAAAAAATAAAGTAATTAATTTAAATTTCTTCAGGACAAAGACTGAATAACCTAGAGTATACCTGGAGAGGGTTTCGTGGATCAATGCCCCCGCAGCTTGGTCTGTGACCAGGCCTCCTTTCTCCTAAAATACTCTGATTCCTCTTGGCTTAGAGCCCTTTCCATAAATGTAACTGTAATAATCATAATCTTATTTTATAAAGCTGATGAATTATGTAAAGAAATTACCTCCAATGACAATGTAACTTTGGTGTATTTGTCAAACATCAGAAATATTGGAGAAATAAATAATGAATGTGATTGTCATAGGAATACAGTTAGAAGCCTGATAACACCAGTGATAACACCAGTATAGATAATCACATTAACAGAGCAACTTGGAATGTAAAAAAAAACAAAAAGAATGCAGTGAATCCTTGATGTATTGAACTAATAGGGTGAAGGGGGTGTTGGCTTTAATGAAAATCCATTGCATTGGTCTTCAATGCAGTGAACTACGTCCTGTATTGATGGACTGCGAGGCACAAAAATCCCAATGCAGTGGATAAAGTCCACTGCATTGATGAAATCATCAGACGTATTAAGAATAAACCAAAGTATTACCAAGCAAGCACCAGACTAGCCTGGCTCTGGGAGTAAACAAACTCTCGTAGCTCATTGAAGGTATATCAAAGGTACCATTACCATCTGGTGGTTTGATAAGCTCTCAGTTGGGTAACTATATTGTCTGGTGGTGACAGAGTAATGTTTATAAAGAACAAAGCCACAATACCGTGACTGAAAGAATACACAGATAACCCGCACATAGAAGAGAGAAGCTTATGACATTTCGGTCCATCTTGGACCATTTACAAAGTCACACTGACTGAACGTCATTGTAATCTTCTCTCTCCTATGTGTAGGTTATTTGTGTAGAGTGACTTCTATTATGAGTCGTAGGTGTAAAACTCCAGCAGCAACACCACAGATGGTGCGGGAGAAGTATAGGTAGGTGGTGCAAAAGATGTAGATGGTTCAGCACACATAGATGGTTGAGGAGATGTAGATGATGCATTGCTAGTTTTGCCTCAAGTTTGAATGTTAATCAAGCATCATGTTTATAGAAATGACATAGCCAACTATCACTTGCTCCAGATTCTGTCTGTATGGCTTGATTGCTGCTTAGCAGTAGAATGAAGCTCCACAAACATAACACCAGCAGCAAGCTGTTGAACATGCCACTTGTGCACTGCCTCTTCAGCCCTTCTGTATTGGGCTGTTTTCATACACTTCCTAAGAACAACTGAAGAATGTTTTGATTTTGGCTTGCCTCTTCACTGTACGTCATAGCAAATGCTTTTAGTGTGTCCTTGCTTCTACGAATGTTATTACAACCTCAGGTTCAATGGCCTGTTAACCTGAGTGTAAAGGAAGCTTGGAGCAAAGAAACACAGTAGAAGATGTATTGAAATTGTATTTCTTCAAAAATCAGCTAGATTAATTCCAAACTTTTATCTTTTCCTTCACCAAGTAATTGTGATTATATAAGACTTTTGTCTTTTCCTTCACCAAGTATAACAAAGTGATATTTACACCTATGTACACTATATACACTATATACAAAGGAGTAGTGTTTAGTGCACGCCACAGTTGTCTAGGCTAAGCAGCAGCCAAAAGACAGACAACTTTCCACAACCAGCTCTATGCAGGAATTCCAATGACAAACTGCGAGTGGTAACCACGTCACCTTTTGTCATTGTTAAACTCGCATTTAATTGGCTGAACCGAGTCGTTGATTTGATGATGGGGCCCTCATCACCAAACCCTTAACGATGGTTCGCTGGTTGGAGGGGAGCCTATGTGGGTGTGTTAACATGCTCCGAATAAAGGTTACATACTCTTTGCATGCAACAAATGTCAAACATCGTTTTTGGTGCATCGTATTCCTCAGTTACCTGGGTCAACGAAATGCCAGATTCTACGTTGTTGAAATTTCTGCTTGCCCTTCCAATTTACACGCATTTTCTTGGCACCATCACTTGCTTTTGAGTCATTTGTTAATAACACCTGTACTATGTATAATAAAGTATAAAGTATCCATAAACTATAAGTTCATTGGAAATAGAGAGGAAACGACAGTAGTATACGAGTGCACTTGTAGACAGTAACAAACTGTGATGGTCATAGTCACTGGCCATGCTTGCATAGAAAATATAAAAACAAACAGGTCCTGGATACAACCAAAACTGGACAAACCTGCAGTGAAGTGGATTTGGTCCACTTCAGTGATTCAACCAGACACCCCATTTTAGTGAACTTGCTGACATTTTGTCAGAGATCCATTGCACAAGTGTAAATTATACCTAGGTTTTAATATAACTGTTGCTGTAGTAACCAGGCTTAGTCTTGGTTGAAAGTTCTGGCAATTTGGTGTATACATAGACAATCAAATAGCCTAAGTGTTTACCAAGTCACCATGTGGTATAGGTGCAAATATACTTGGGAGAATGAAACTGTTAGTATAACCCTTTATTCTTATGGTTCATGGAACCCTGATACAAAACAAAATTTCTTCATAAAGATATACTTTGTCTTATGATTAGGAAGAAAGTTCGCAGGGTTTTAGCTACTTAAGACAACCCTTGTGGGACGTGCCTTGAGGCCGGTGATTGGCTCTTAATACAAGGAATGGGATCGTTGCTTCCCATTCCCCATTGCGCTGTATGACCCTTTAGGTTTAGCACTACCCATGTGATTGTAATGACATGGTAGTATGACAGTATTTTTGTACCCTAAGGCTAGGTCATTTTCTAGTTTGTTAATTCTAAGTGTTTATTGTAAGTCTGCTTAATTAAACAATAAACACTAAGATCTCGTTATATTGAGTTTTCCTGTATTTTGTAAACTCCTTTGTTGTACACAAACAATACTGGGACTTTGTTTAACCCTTAAACTGTCCACACGTAGATATACATTCACTCGCGAAAGTGACCAAACGTATATCTACGTTTTATTTTACATTCGTTCAAATTTAGTGCAATAGGCCTGAGTCGCCTAGACATGAGAGAATGGGTCTGCGCCCTCAGTGTGCGCAGTATGAAAAAAATCGGGGACACCAGGGTACCGCATGGTAGCCCCAGTTAGTTTCAGCTCCATCTTGGGTCAACATCATGGCACACCCCAGTGATTCACTCGCGCCTCGTCGTATTAACACTCTACTATTCTCGGAAAGTGATAGAGAACGCGAGCTTAGTGGATTTGACAGTGATATAGCCACTAATAATCAAGGAATTAGTGAAATTATTGATGACAACCCAGATGACCCTCAGCCCATCACCTCTGGGGTGGCCAGTGTGGACAGTGTGGCCATACCAGACCCTCAGCCCAGCACATCTGGTGTGGCCAGTGTGGCCACAGACCCTCAGCCCAGCACCTCTGGGGTTTCTAGTGTTACTACCCAAAGGCAGCTCCGCAAGAGGAAATTAGCATTTTCCATGTGTTATGATAGTAACGATAGTGAAGGTGATATAAGTGACGATGATGAAATCGATTTTGTGCCCATAGACGATTCGTCGAGTGACAATGATTATCATTATTCCCCAGTGAAACGTACTTATGGGCGTCATTACCTATGTTCAGGCAGTGTGCCATATGCAGTCAGAGGCAAGGGTCGTGGCAGTTCACGATCCAAAACCCCAGCCACTGATAGTGAAAGTGATAATGAAGGAGAGTATGCTGGGATGGAGGAAGAGGTGGTGGGTGGCATGGTGCCTGGACCTCGTGGCGCGGTGTGTGGACAGACAAAGGACCACGAGGCACCCTCTCAATCATGTGCTGGCCCCACTCCCGTCCCTCCTGCTCCCCCACGTCCCATGCCACAGGTCCACCCTGCACCATCTGATCGTGAATGGAAGTGGACTGAACATATACCCTTCGTGCCACATCCTTTCAATTTTGATGGCAGTGGAAGTGGCATCATGCCACACTGTCCCATCACAAATGAGTCTACAGTTAGACTATTTTCAACTATACTTTGCCAAAGTTCACTGGAGGAAGTGTAGTGCAGGCGTTTCATGCCAATGACATCATGGCACTGTCATGGCATGACAAAAGGGACGTGACATTGCTGTCAACCATCCACAGAAACGAGATGGTAGAAACAGACAATGAGCACGCTCAACAATCAACCTATTGAAAAGCCAGCTGTTGTCATCGACTATACAAACAATATGCGACTAGTCGACAAGTGTGACATGATGATAGGCTTTGTTGACTGTGTGCGTAGGAGTCGCAAGTGGTATATAAGTGTTTTTCCACCTTGTGGACATTGCAATGCTCAATGCCTTCAACATGTATGAAATAAAGACTGGGAAGCGACAATGATATGCAGAATTCACCCTAAATGTCATCAAGCAGATAGGGAGAAAGTATGGTACCACACCTATACCTGCCACTCCACAGCGACCTGTCACCCCACAACAGCGACCTGTCACCCCACAACAGCGACCTGTCACTCCACAACAGCGACCTGTCACTCCACAACCAGAGGGGGAAGTGCACAACTGAATTATCCCTAACTGTCACTGCCTGATACCATTACCATCTACTCCAAAGAAGAAGTACTCTCAGAAAAAGTGTTGTGTGTGCTTACAGTACACAGCGACCCCAAGTGCGAAAAGACACACGATTCATGTGTCAGCAATGTGGAGTGGCACTCTGTATGAATCCATGCTTCTTCGAGTATCATACAGTGGTGGACTTCTAGAAACATAAATAGGACCTGTAAATACCTTGTATATATATGTAAACAATAGTAAGTGATTGAACCAGGTGTACAAATTTATTTATCAGTGTGAACATGTGTGTTTGTGACAGTATGATTACTAATTCAGTAACAAATATTTGTGTCTAAACAAGAATTGGCAATGAAATGAATAGATCTGCATCAAAACATTATTATCATAGGATGAAAACAACAGAAAATGGAAAAAAAATGGAAAAAACGATAAATGTTTCTTGTTTCTGCAAGCGGCAGTGCTCCATTTTGCCGACACCACATCATTTAGCACCAACTTCACGGGCTTATATCTCGGTAAGTACTGGCCCTAAAATGTTTTTTTAGCCTATCCTATTTATAAAAATGTGCTCTTCATTTTTAGAAAAAAAAAAACGATTTTTTTATTTTTCAAAATATTCGGTCACTTTCGCGAGTGAACGTATATCTACGTGTGGACAGTTTAAGGGTTAATACTCTGCATAGATTATTAAGGCATCAATAGAAAAATTTAATAGCTAATTTTATGTACAGTGGAACACAAGTTGTGTTCCACTGAGTTTGAGATCAATGGATGTGAATGTTATGGTCTTAACCCTTTGACTGTTTCGGTCGTATATATATGTCTTACAAGCCACTGTTTCAGACGTATCAATACGCCTAAATTCTAGCGGCTTCAGATCAAATGGGAGAAAGCTGGTAGGCCCACATATGAGAGAATGGGTCTGTGTGGTCAGTGTGCGCAGTATAAAATAAATCCTGCAGCACGCAGTACATAATGAGAGAAAAAAAACTGACCATTTTTTTGGATTAAAACGCCGACTTTGAGGTGTATTTTCGTATAGTATTTATGGTTGTATTCTCTTTTTTATGGTCTTGTTTGATAGAATGGACAACATACTACAGAAATATAGATGATTTTGATTCGTTTTATGATGAAAACGACCTTGAAATTGAGCTCAAATTAGGATTAATGTTCGATTTTTGCAAATGTTCAAGAGTAAACAAATCACGCCACGTGTTCAATACACATCAATTGGCGAGTCTAATATTCTTTCACAAGTGCATTGATATTATTTATACCATTTTTACAATAATGCAATAGTCTGCATAACGGTAAATCTTCTATTTTTTTGTGTGAATAAAAAATCAAAATAGAAATCAAAAGTAATATAAGCGGGGCCTAAAGACGTGACTAATGAACAGATAACATCTTATTTTAGTGGCAGGAATGTCTGCATTGTTTATTCTGGACCCTATTTTGAAATTGACAACTTTTTTATTTTTCATGAAATTGGCCAAATTGCCAATTTCTGATCACTTTATTGGGTAGTTGAAATCGATAAATTGGTGGTTTCTTGTACTCAATCGATAGAACAAATGGAGTTCTAAAGAAATATCTATGAGTTTGGTCAACTGGAAAAATGGAATTTACCGAAAATAGGGCTCAGTCAGCGAAATTGCCGATGTGTATATATTGCTGAGATCACTAACTTCGCGAGAGCGTAATTCCGTGAGTTTTCAATCAAATTTCAAACTTTTGGTGTCTTTACCATCGGGAAACAATTCTCTCTCATTTCATAAGAAAAAATAAATTATTTTTTTTAAATTTTACGACAACAGGAGAGCACTCAGGATTGAGGGTTGCGACAGTCAAAGGGTTAACATCTGACTCGTAATATTATAAGTCACCCATAGACAATGTGGGAATCTAACCGTAAGCTCACCGAGTCACCAAAAAAGGTAAAAATTACTGTAATGTACAGGAGAGCCCTGCATATACAGCACTTTTAGGTGTTTCTCATTTTCATTGGTTTTCAATTGAGCCATTGTTCATTATGTTCAATGCTTTTGCCACATTCCTACCACTTTTGCGCAACAGTTGCATAGGGGAAGGGCGAACGGCACCATATTTTAAGGTAGGTATTGTATGTATGTATTTCACATTATCTGTTACCTTTATGCCTAGCTATATTGAGCACACATTATCAAGCCTTTTAGAAACTTTGGAAATTAATGCTCTTTGTCATTTGTCAGCGATTTTTGCTGATCTCATGGGGTCGGGAACCTAAGAGTCATACAAACTGAGCCCTCCGGTACTTCTCTTATTTTCATGTACAGTGGACCAACGGTTTACATAATTAATTCGTTCCAGAATGCTGTTCAAGTTCCGTTACCAAACGAATTTGTTCCCATAAGGAATAATGTAAATTAGATTAGTACTTTTAGACCCCCAAAAATACACTTACAAAAGTACTTACAAAAAATACACTTACATAATTGTTTGAGTTTGGAGCAGTACGTAAACTGGGGGTCCACTGTATTTCAGTTTATAATTCTGAGGTCAAGGAAAAATTGTTGAGGTCATTTCAGCACTTAGACAAGATGGAACAGAATTGAGTAACCAAGAGTCTGTGTAAATCCAAGGTGGAAGGAAGGACGGGTATGGGTCATCTCAGGAAGGGCTGGAGAAATAGAATGGTAGGGACTTGAGCATTCAGCTAGAATGTGAGTGTGCTAGATCGTAATGCTTGGAGAAGTGGTTATTGGGTTTTTGGGATTTGATGTTTCATACTCTAATAGATTCAGGGAAAAGCAATTAGGTGGAGCCCTGGAGGTGAGAACTACAGTGCCTGCACTTTGAGGGAGAGGAAGAATGTTACAGTCTAAATTGTGATAGTCTCCACACTGCCAGGAAGACAACTATTGAATGTATGATAAATGTTTTTTTAGTAGCAGTAGTAATACGTAACAATATTATTTGTACTAGTACATGATACAACTTACAGACCATAGCTGACATCAATGACATTCTATATAGAAAGCCCCCCGTTCCCCCTGTTATGCAGAGCATTTCGGGCAACTTATGTTAATTTTGTCCCAGGACTCTACCCACACCAGTCGGCTAACACCCAGGTGCCTACTTGCTGTTGATTGAACAGGGATGGCAGGTGTAAGGAAATAAGATAAGATAGGATTTCGTTCTGATTTTTAACCCCGAAGGGTTAGCCACCCAGGATAACCCAAGAAAGTCTGTGCATCATCGAGGACTGTCTTATTTCCATTGGGGTCCTCAATCTTGTCCCCCAGAATGTGACCCACACCAGTCGACTAACACCCAGGTACCTACTTGGTGCTAGGTGAACAGGACAATAGGTGTAAGGAAACGTGTCGAAATGTTTCTACCCCGCCGGGAATCAAACCCGGGCCCTGTGTGTGTGAAGCGAGAGCTTTGCCAGCCAGGCCAACCATACCAGGGATTGAACAAAAATACTGCCTACCTCTTTAACCCGTAAACGGTCCAAACGTATATAGTATACGTTTTTACCGCTAGTCCCCCGACCTTGATTTTCCCCATAAGAAAGCATGTAAAAAAAAAACATATACGTTCGGGGCACTAGCGGTAAAACCTGTATATACGTTTGGACCGTTTACAGGTTAAGATTGAGTGAGAGGCAGGACTGAGCCAATAAATGATGGTTCAGAATCTCAAAAAAAAAAATATGGACGAATGATGGTACACATTACAAATGGTTGTCTCCTGCACATGTTATTTTTAGTTATGCAAGATATTTAGGGCAAAACTGCCCTAAAAATAAATCTACACACAAAAAATTAAATTGGCCTTAAAAATTATTTTGCATTGTGGCTGACTTTGACACCTTGCCTTTACCTTCCTAAAATAAACATATTTAATTTCCTAATAAAGTGGACCCCCGAATTTCGGTCACCTCGGAAATCGAACAATTATGTAAGTTTAATATTGTAAGTGCTTTTGTATGTGTATTTTTGGGGGTCTGAAAGGACTAATCTAATTTACATTTTTCCTTAAGGGAACAAATTCGTTCGGTAATGGCACTTGAACAGCCTTCTGGAATGATTTATGACCGAAACTCGGGGGGGGGGGGGTCCACTGCTACTAAACATATCTAAATTTACAGTATTTAACATCAGTGATGTATAGTAGGGCCCTGCGTATTCGTCACCTTTTCTATGTTCCACATTTTCGTTGGCTTTCAATTGAGCCATTGTTCATTATGTTAAATGCTTTTACCGCTTTTCACTGTGTCTAGTGTTATGGTCATGTGTCCTGTTAAAATTGGTAAGGAGAAGTTTGAGTGGTGGGTTAATATTTGCATAGTGTTCTATAATAATAATAATAATGTTTATTTGGACATGATACAAAGAATTACATTTGGTTATTGAGATTACATGAGGTGTACATGCCAAAAGCCCCTAGTATGCAGGGCATTTTGGGCAGACTTAAAATTAACTTAAAACTAGATTGTAAGAATTTTTGTAGATAGTATACAATGAGTAAAGGTGAGTATTTAAGCTATGAAATTTGAACATAGTTTTGTACTTTTGTCTTCATTATAAAATTAATTAAATCAGATTAAACAAATTAAAGCAATAATAATATTAAAATAATAAAAAGTTATGGTTGATAATTTATAAAATAAGTAAAGTTGCATATCTAAGTTTTAAAGTTTGAATATAAGTTGAACATATCAATTAATTGTAGCAATTTATTGCAGCAATGCAACTAATTGAGTGAGATAACAATTTTAAAACAATTGCATTGCAGTTAGTTTATGTGGTCATTATAATATACGTGTTGTGGGAATAATTAGCTAAGTAAGTATAATTCATAACAGGTTTTACATTCATTCATTCGTTCATTCATACATTACATTGACTTTAAAGTCAGGTTTTACGTTAAGTGATTATTCTACTTTGCTGGGAATGGTTGATATGGAGCAATTATCTTTGGGTGAGAAGGTGGTTTTTTAGCATCGTTTTGAATTGGGGTACAGGTAGGGTTTCTTTGGCAATGACAGGTAATGAATTCCAAATTTTCGTGTCTTTTATGTGCATTGAGTTTTTACATAGTGTTAGGTGGACACGGGGAACATCGAGGAGTGATCTGTGTCTAGTGTTATGGTCATGTGTCCTGTTAAAATTAGTAAGGAGAAGTTTGAGTGGTGGGTTAATATCTGCATAGAGTGTTCTATGTATGTAATAGGCACAGTAAAAAGTATGGATGTCTTGTATGGTGAGTAAGTTTAGGTTTTTGAATATTGGTGTAGTATGTTGCCTGGAGTGAGAATTTATCATCATTCTAACTGCTGCCTTTTGTTGTGTTATTAGTGGTCTGAGATGAGTTATTGATGTAGAGCCCCATGCGCAGATTCCATAGGTGAGGTAGGGGTAAATGAGTGAGTGATATGGGGTAAGGAGAGCTGGTTGTGGAACATAGTACCGTATCTTGGATAGTATTCCCACGGTCTTTGAGACTTTCTTGGAGATTTGTTGTATGTGTGTCTGAAATTTGAGGCCACTGTCAAGATGTATTCCTAAGAATTTTCCCTCTGAGTTTTGCGATAGGGGACCCGTTTATCATTATGTTAAGCGGTGCGTTTGCAGCTCTGTTCCCAAACTGGATAAAATAGGTTTTATCGATATTGAGAGTAAGTTTGTTGGTCATCATCTAGGTAGATGTTTTCTGCAATTCAGTATTTGCAGTGTTGGCTAGTGTGTCTGGGCTTGGGTGAGAGATAACGTATGTAGTGTCATCTGCAAAAAGTATGGGTTTGAGTAGTTGAGATGCATTTGGTAGGTCGTTAATGTAAATGAGAAAGAGTAGTGGGCCAAGAACACTTCCCTGTGGGACGCCTACGGTAATAGTTTGCGCGGTGGAGCTAGCTCCATTTGTGTACACATATTGGTTTCTGTTGCTAAGGTATGATTTTAGGTAGTTTAGGGAGTGTCCTCTTATACCATAGTGCGATAATTTTAAGTGTAACAGATCATGGTCAACTGTATCAAAAACTTTACGTAAATCAATGAAGATTCCCACTGGGATTTCTTTTTTCTCAAGGGCGGTGTAAATTATTTCTAACATGTGTATAATGGCATCATTTGTATTTTTATTAGGCCTGAATCCAAATTGACAGTGGTTGAGTACGTTGTTGGAGGTGAGGTAGGAATATATTTGTCTATGAATTAGTTTTTCAAAGATTTTGGAGAGAAGGGGTAAGTTAGATATCGCCCTGTAGTTATTCAGGTCTGCTTTATCTCCTCCCTTATGTATTGGGGTGACCCTTGCTATTTTGAGTATTGATGGGAAGGTAGAGGATTCAATGGATTTGTTAAAAAGTGTTGCAATAATTGGTGAGAGAACTTGAGAGGCTTTTTTGTATATATAAGGTGGTAAGTTATTTAGGTCACCTGCTTTGTTTTTTAATGTGTTGATTATAAGTGAAACTTCTATTTGGTTGGTTGGGGCTAGGAATAGTGTGTTCGGATAGGTACCAGTGAGATAGTCGCTAGGTGGAGTATTAGAACTTGGGATTTTGCTTGCCAGCTTTTTACCTATGGTGGAGAAGAAATCATTGAGTTTGTTTGCTGTTTCAATAGGTGGGAGTAGGGGTTCATCTGGTTTTGTTAGTTTGATTGTTCTGTTTGTGGATATCTTTTTGTTCCCAGAATTTCAGATAGGGTTTTCCAGGTCTTTTTATATCACCTTTTAAGTTATGTAATCTGTTCTCATAGTACAGTTTTTTTGACCTTCTTATCAGACTCGTTAGGTTTGATGAGTAGCGTTTTGGTTGTTCTCTTGATATTTGTCCCATTCTGTAATGTTTTTCATATAGGTGCTTTATATTAATGGACTTGAGTATGCTGGGGGTTAGCCAGGGACTATTTAATCTTTTAGTTGTGATTTGTTTAGTTTTTTTAGGGCAGTGCTTATTATAGAGGTATTGGGTCTTTTTAAGAAAATTATTAATACATAAGTCAGTATCTGGGAAGTTGTCTATTTCTGTTTGCCAGTCAATGTTTGTCATAGCTGTTATAAAGCTATTTAATGCTGTCTCATTATGTAGTCTGAAGGTAACTTTAGTAGTCTCTAGTGGTAATTTTCCGAGATTTGTTTTGAGAAAGGTCGGGTAGTGGTCAGTGGTATTGTCTGTGATTATGCCTGATTTTAATGGTTATATGGTGTTAGTCCAGATATGGTCTAATAGAGAGGCACAGGTTTCAGAGATTCTCGTAGGTTTTGTTATTGTCGGGAGCAGCAAGCAGTTGCTCATAGTGTTTGTGAATTCAGTTACTAGTGGGTCCTGATCTTGTAGGAGGTTTATATTGAAGTCGCCTGTGAGGATTAAGTGGTCTTTGTTCATGTGTGCATCAGCAAAAAGTATGGATGTCTTGTATGGTGAGTAAGTTTAGGTTTTTGAATATTGGTGGAGTATGTTGTCTGGAGTGTGAATGTGTTATTATACTAACTGCTGCTTTTTGTTGTGTTATTAGTGGTCTGAGATGAGTTATTGATGTAGAGCCCCATGCGCAGATTCCATAGGTGAGGTAGGGGTAAATGAGTGAGTGATATGGGGTAAGGAGAGCTGGTTGTGGAACATATTACCGTATCTTGGATAGTATTCCCACGGTCTTTGAGACTTTCTTGGAAATTTGTTGTATATGTGTCTGAAATTTGAGGCCACTGTCAAGATGGATTCCCAAGAATTTTCCCTCTGTGAGTTTTGTGATAGGGGACCTGTTTATCATTATGTTAAGTGGTCCGTTTGTAGCTCTGTTCCCAAACTGGATAAAATAGGTTTTACCAATATTGAGAGTAAGTTTGTTGGTCATCATCCAGGTAGATATTTTTTGCAATTCAGTATTTGCAGTGTTGGCTAGTATGTCTAGGCTTGGGTGTGAGATAACGTATGTAGTGTCATCTGCAAAAAGTATGGGTTTGAGTAGTTGAGATGCATTTGGTAGGTCATTAATGTAAATGAGAAAGAGTAGTGGGCCAAGAACACTTCCCTGTGGGACACCTACGGTAATAGTTTGCACGGTGGAGCTAGCTCCATTTGTGTACACATATTGGTTTCTGTTGCTAAGTGTGATAATTTTAGGTGTAACAGATCATGGTCAACTGTATCAAAAGCTTTACGTAAATCAATGAAGATTCCCACTGGGATTTCTTTTTTCTCAAGGGTGGTGTAAATTATTTCTAACATGTGTATAATGGCATCATTTGTATTTTTATTAGGCCTGAATCCATATTGACAGTGGTTGAGTACGTTGTTGAAGGTGTGGTAGGAATATATTTGTCTATGAAGTAATTTTTCAAAGGTTTTGGAGAGAAGCGGTAAGTTAGATATCGGCCTGTAGTTATTCAGGTCTGTTTGATCTCCTTCTTTATGTATTGGGGTGACCATTGCTATTTTGAGTATTGATGGGAAGGTAGAGGATTCAATGGATTTGTTAAAGAGTGTTGCAATAATTGGTGAGAGAACTTTAGAGTTTTTTTTGTATATAAAAGGTGGTAAGTTATTTGAAGAAGAGCAGGATGTGAGTGTGGGGGAGGTGCGTGAGGCATTACGTAGAATGAAAGGGGGTAAAGCAGCTGGAATTGACGGAATCATGACAGAAATGTTAAAAGCAGGGGGGGATATAGTGCTGGAGTGGTTGGTATTTTGTTTAATATATGTATGAAAGAGGGGAAGGTACCTAGGGATTGGCAGAGAGCATGTATAGTTCCTTTATATAAAGGGAAGGGGGATAAAAGAGTGTAAAAATTATAGGGGAATAAGTTTACTGAGTATACCAGGTAAAGTGTATGGCAGGGTTATTATTGAAAGAATTAGAGGTAAGACAGAGTAGGATTGCAGATGAGCAAGGAGGCTTTAGAGTGGGTAGGGGATGTGTAGATCAAGTGTTTACAGTGAAGCATACATGTGAACAGTATTTAGATAAAGGTAGAGAAGTTTTTATTGCATTTATGGATTTAGAAAAGGTATATGGTAGAGTGGATAGGGGAGCAATGTGGCAAATGTTGCAAGTGTATGGAATAGGTAGTAAGTTACTGAAGGCTGTAAAGAGTTTTTATGAGGATAGTGAGGCTCAGGTTAGGGTGTGTAGGAGAGAGGGAGATTACTTCCCGGTAAAAGTAGGTCTTAGACAGGGATGTGTAATGTCACCATGATTGTTTTAATATATTTATAGATGGGGTTGTAAAAGAAGTAAATGCTAGGGTGTTGGGGAGAGGGGGTGGGATTAAATTATGGAGAATTAAATGCAAAATGGGAGTTGACAGTTACTTTTTGCTGATGATACTGTACTTATGGGAGATTCTAAAGAAAAGTTGCAAAGGTTAGTGGACGAGTTTGGTTGAGTGTGTAAAGGTAGAAAGTTAAAAGTGAACATAGATAAGAGTAAGGTGATGAGGGTATCAAATGATTTAAATGAAGAAAAATTGGATATCACATTGGAGAGAGGGATTATGGAAGAAGTAAATGTTTTCAGATATTTGGGAGTTGACGTGTCAGTGGATGGGTTTATGAAGGATGTTAACCATAGAATTGATGAAGGAAAAAAAGGCGAGTGGTGCGTTGAGGTATCTGTGGAGACAAAAAAACGTTATCCGTGGAGGCAAAGAAGGGAATGTACGAAAGTATAGTGGTACCAACACTCTTATATGGGTGTGAAGCATGGGTTGCAAATGCTGCAGTGAGGAGGAGGCTGGAGGCAGTGGAGATGTCCTTTCTAAGGGCAATGTGTGGTGTAAATATTATGCAGAAAATTCGGAATGTGGAAATTAGGAGAAGGTGTGGAGTAACTAAAAGTATTTGTCAGAGGGCTGAAGTGGGGTTGTTGAGGTGGTTTGGTCATTTAAAGAGAATGGATCAAAGTACGACTTAGGAGAGCGTATAAATCTGTAGGGGAAGGAAGGCGGGGTAGGGGTTGTCCTAGAAAAGGTTGGAGGGAAGGGGTAAAAGAGGTTTTGTGGGCGAGGGGCTTGGACTTCCAGCAAGCATGTGTGAGCGTGTTATATAGGAGTGAATGGAGACGAATGGTTTTTGGGACATGACGATCTGTTGGAGTGTGAGCAGGGTAACATTTTGTGAAGGGATTCAGGGAAACCAGTTAATTGATTTAGTTGGACTTGAGTCCTGGAAATGGGAAGTACAATGCCTGCACTTTAAAGGAGGGGTCTGGGATAGTGATAGCTGGGAGGGACTATTCTCAGCTGTCATATCTGAGCTCCTCTGCAAAGACAGTGATTATGTATGAGTGTGGTGAAAGTGTTGAATGATGATGAAAGTATTTTCTTTTTGGGGATTTTCTTTCTTTTTGGGTCACCCTGCCTCGGTGGGAGACGGTCGACTTGTTGAAAAAAAATATATATATAATCTCCATAGGGAAGTAGAGAAGAATCCTTCCAGCATGAGCCATGCGTTTATAAGAGGTGACTAAAACACTGAGAAGAAGGGGCTAGTAAACTCTTCTCCTGTATATAGAAAACTTTGACTGTTTTTCTGGATTGGGTCACCCTGCCTCAGTGGTAGACAGCTGGTATTTTTATAAAAAAAAATTAGCAGAGTTTCTTTAAGAAAGTGTTGGCTGCTTAGTCATGTTTAAGGAATCCACTTGCTCACGTTTGGATGAAGAGCCTTGGCAGAAGGTATTTATTTAGTTTCATTTTGTATTCTCTAAGGTAACCCTAAAAAAAGGGGGGGGATAATATTTAGTGGTTAGAATATTATTTTTTCTTTCCCAGGTTTGTGATAACGTGAATACCTTTCCAAATTGACTTTCAAACTTCCAGTGCTGTTTCAAGGGGAGGGTAAGTTTATTCAGGTATGCAGTTACAGTTACATAGATTATCATATGTAGCAGCATGTGTAGAGAACCTAGGATAACCCACAAAAGTCAAAGTAACTTGCTTCCATTGGGGTCCTTTTAATACCTTATTATACTATAATAATGTATTAAAAGGCCATTTGGGCCACCCCACCGAGACGGGGTGGCCCAAAAGGAAAAACAAAAGTTTCTCCTTTTATATTTAGTAATATATACAGGAGAAGGGGTTACTAGCCCCTTGCTCCTGGCATTTTAGTTGCCTCTTAAGACACCCATAGCTTAGAGGAAGAATTCTGTTCCACTTCTCCATGGAGAAAAGGAGATATCTTATTATACTATGAAGGAGATATACTAGAAATAAGGTAAAATGAGTTATTTATACATACATACATACATGTTTGTTAGCTAAAAAAAAAAAAAATAATCATTCTCCTCCCTTTTTGTCGCTACATTTATTAGGTACCTTTTGGCTCTTCTTGAATGGTTCATGCTATGACTGGCTTTGACATGTGCAGGCAGTGTGTTCCATTCCCTTTTTATTCACAAAAAAAGGGTTTTTAAAGGGGATTTTGTGTGGGTTTTACAAATTTTTTTCCCTTGTCAAGTTTGATTGCTTTGGCCCCCACCCTTCATTGGCAAAAATTTTGGTTTTTGAGCAAGATAAACTTGGTTAACTTCAGTTTTTTTCTCTCTTTAACATTCAGCATACCCAATTATTGTAATTCATCCGCCTTGCTTTCTTGGACCCAGGCCCAGTATGAATCTCACCTTTTTGTTCTGGGTGATTTGTAGCCCTTCCTTTTCCCCAAGGGGGGGGCTCCTTGGCAGGGTTAAAATTTCTTGGTCTGAGGTTGTTTTTGGTTTCCCTTCCTCAGATCGAAAAAACCTCCCCAATCCCCCTCTATCCCATCCTCCCCACCCCCCTTTTCCCCCTTCCCTCCTCCCCCCCCCATCCCCCCCTATCCCCTTCCTTTTTTCAGCCTTTGGGATTCTCCCCACAGGCATTCGGGTTTCCCTAGGTGGGGGAAAGGGGTTACCCATGGCCCCATACCTTTCCCCGTTGGGGGTTCTTGGGGAAATGTAGGTTTTCCATGGGGTCCCGAATTACCTGGGGATGTCCCGTTTCCCCTCCGGTCTCCCGGGGGGGGGCTTTAGGTGTCTTTTGGGTGACTGGGTGTATCTCTGGAGGCTGCCTTTCAGATTCCCGGGGGGGTGGCCAAAAGGATGCTTTTTTAATGTCCGGCTTCCCCCTCTCTTTCCCGAGGTGGCTCGGTGGATGTGAGGGTTTCTATCCCCCGGGTTGCTGGTTTACTGGCATGAAGGGGGAGGAAAAAGGCACTGGGTTTCCCTGCCCATCTACTACTTGCGGTGCTTGGGGGGTCTTGGGCCCGGGGGATTTTGGACCTTTTATTCCTCCTGGGGGCTATTCCTCCCTGTTTTTCCCTTTTTTTCCCCCCAAAAAAAAAAAAGAAAAATAACCTTTAAACCCTGGAGTTTCCAATCTTGAACCTGCCCCGGGCACCTTCCTGATACTGCACCCTGTTCCCAACCCTGCCTCATTATTGGACCACTCGTCGGACATTTTTTAAAACCCCCGTACTTCTTGCTGGTCTGTTTCATCACCTGGGTTCAGGTACCCCGGGGTTTTGACTGACTCTTTAATTTCATCTGACCACCTCTCTTTGACTATTCTTCTGGCTTCTCCCTCTACGATGTGGGAATTTTCGAATGGCCCCCCCAGTCCCCTGGACCAACTCCAGTCCCACACCGCGCCCCGACAATTACCCCATAAAGCTTCCGGGTTCCCTTTTGTTCTACTCAGAAACGACTGGCCTTATTACTCCCTTTCAAAAAGCTGTTTCAAAATACACAATGGACTAAATTTTTTTTATTCGGCCGACTTCCTCTACTGCCCATCTTTCTAACCATGATTTGGGAAGGCGCTCCCATGCCATGTTGGTAAAAATATATCCTTTCATGACCTCAAGGAAATTTTCCCATCATCACTGTCCCGAATCTTCCCCAAGCTCACGATCTTTCTCTTTAACTATCTATACTATTGGGTAACTATTGAAAAACAACATTCCCTCAATTCTTGTAGTGGTA